>JAPFUF010000799.1:0-14871 GCA_030780645.1 Aschersonia sp. MBC 508
TTGAGGACAAACGGTTCTCTTTTTCTTGTCTTCTTTGGTTGGTTGCTACTCACCCTATCAATACCCGAAGCCCTGCTAGGCTCTGCCAGGATTTCACAAAGCCATTGCCAATCATGACCAGACCCCAGGCCAGGGTGATGGAGCTCAGAAAGAATCGTGGCCGGAGCCGTCTGGTGAGAATCGTGCCCAGGGGCTGGAAAATGGTGTAGGCCACGAAGAAGATGGAGATGATGATGGAGTACCGCGTGCCAATCTGCAGGCCCAGATCTGCGTTTAATCCCGCAATAGCAGCCGTCGAAATGTTGATGCGGTCGACGAGCGATATGACGTACAGACAGCCCAGCATTGTGATGAGCCGTACATCACTGGCCACGGATCAGTTATTCCTTCTGATTCAGCATCTTCACGATTCCGCCTATGCGGCCAATGCCTTGCACAAAAAAAAGATGCGGTTTTGGTGATGGTGATGGTGTTGACAAGTGCAGGCGATTAGCTTCGGGGAGAGGGAGGAAAACACGCACACTCTTCGGATGATTCTCTTTTGCTCTCGGAGCGAGTACATCTCGTCATAGTCAACATCGTCGTGGTGGCGGTGCTGGTTGTGCGTGTTGGGCTGTTGGCTGGATGACATGGTGCCCCCCTCTTGGCCCTCGATGCTTGGGAACACATCCAATTTTTCCGAGACTTGGTCGTGAAGTGTTTTGCTGCCCATACTTGCTTTCACTGCCTCCTATTCTTGTTGTCTTGTCCTAGGTGCTTTTTCCACTTGATTCCCCCACGGCAGTCAAGATTCGCCGTTTGTTTCTTCCTCCCACCTCTGAATGCGCCACCCAATGATAGAGAAGATATATGCAAGGGAGAGGGGGCCGCAGATGAGGGGAGGGGCACAGCAAAGGAGGAAGAGAGAAGAAACAACACAGAGAAAGATAAGAGAGAAACAAAAGCCCGACCAGAATGGGACGAGAAACTCGATGACTAGAGTATGGGATGGTCGACTCGTATCAGTGTTCTTATTGTGTCCAAGCCACTCGCACCCGGTTTCATGGAAATCAGGTCGGATAAAAAGACAAAGGGATGGAGAAAAAAGGAAAGCCCCCCGATTCCCACGCCGGCGGAAGCGAGAGACGAAGAGAAGCTACCGCTGCCCGCTGCTGCAATCGTGGCCAGCTGAACGACAACGATTACACCCGCATTAGCCCCCCCCTCCATCTCCTCCCCACATCCACGTTGCTGACGGGTAAAACGGGCTGGCTTCGATTTGCGAGCTAGCTCTAGAGATGGCGAGAGTCTCCAGACGACTCGGCCGTGCTGGAGTCATCAATCTCATGGGATAACTCCGGCGCTAACGGCTTCCTCTGTTTCTTCCCCCTCCCCCATTCCAAACCCGACCCGGCGGCCTGGCGCTAGGAGGAGCTGCAAATCGCGCGTGTGCTTCTGTCCCGCGCGGTGTGCTTCTTCACTCGCCTCCGATCGAGGACATGATCCGCGCTCGCCATTGGAGACCCAGAACGGCTGCTACATATCGCGCCTGCGTTGCGATACCGCAGTTTTCCAGAACAAAGTCGTCTAGACAACACGACCCACCGCTTATCCGCCGTGGCCCCTTTTCCCCCTCCCCCTTCCCTGGTGATGCGACGGCTTTGCGCCTGCTCGGAACGCCAAGGTCAGGGTATTGCCCATAAAGTGGCTGCTTGCAGCGGCAATACCCGTACATGACGAACAGCATTCTAGAAACAAGCATGGAAGGTCTACGAATTTCCCGCTTGGCCCTGGCCGCCTCCCCGGCCTCTACTATAGTGACAAGCGCCGGGCCGTCGTCAGACCACGCCGTGCGGTTCTCCTCGTAAGGACGAAGCAGCATGTACGACAGATAGTCAGACAACTTCTGGTACGTGATCAATTGGCGAAAGAATTGGGGCGTGTGGACCCGGAGATCAGTAGTGGCCTTCTCTTCTGATGATGGGTTTTGCTGTCCAATATCCAGATGCAAAAGACTGCCGCTAGTCGGGACACGCTCTACGATGCTGGCTTTGTCTGACGCCAAGCCGCCCAGATGATGTACGTACTGAGTGAAGATGTACGCCACGAACTTCTCGGCTGAATTCGGCTGCCGCCCGAGAGCTGAAACTTTCGGCTCTGGCCGATACCACATTTCAAGCTTGTGAACATGAGACAACAGGACGGCATTGAAGACGATTTTAGGGACTGGAATACCGACGGTTAGCTTGCGGAATCAACACCCGTGACAGGGATCCAGAGATAGTCGTACATGTGGTCAGAATATTCAAGCCCCAGAATATCAGAAGATGCAGAACCTCAGCCACGGATAGAGATGCTGGGTCTATCGCAGGCTCATCTGACCACCACCGCGCCACCAACTTGGGATGACCCTTGGAAGAGCGCAAGGTGACGGCGACGGAAATGTTCTCTCCACCCGCGGGATCTGAAGATGAGAGGAGGTACGAACCCTTCCTCGAGCTGAACGGAGATACGTGAAAGTCCTTGTCGAGAGTCTGCCGAAACGGGCCCGGCCTCTCCGGAGCCCGGAACAGATACATGCGTCGCTCATCAAAGGTGTTGTTTACTTCTGCTATCACGTACATGAGTTGTTCCTTTTTGCCGAAGAGATACCAGAACGACGCCGGGCTGAAAACATAGTTCAGGAAGCGTGGCGCCGTGAGGAGGTAGACGTGTGGAAAGTCGGTTGGATTCAAGCCCTGGACAGCAAGTCTGAGCTGATAGATCAAAACTACAAGGCTACCAAATTTTTGTTTTACGGTGTTCGTACCTGATGTTTCAAGTATTCATCCAGGTTCTGAGACAGTGTCGCTCCATGTCGTCCCCGGTCCAGATGATCTTGAGGCGATACGTGGAACCATCCCTTCTGCCACCACGGTACGTCGTCGACCGAGAGAAGCCAATTTGACGTGGGAGAGCGCACCGGAATGCCCACGGACAGATAGGCATAGGCGAAACGGTGCTTTTTGGGAAAGAGACGGCAGTGCGAAATGGTGCACTTCAAGATTCGAGTCTCGTGAATTGAGATGCCGCCATCTTTACTCTTCATACCCTGCAGCTGCAGCTGCGGCAAGTCTTTCTCTCTCGTAGGACCCATGTCGGTCAGATCATGCTGGGTCATGAAAAGGGAAAGCAGCAAGTTCGACCGAGGGAATCGACAGCCCTTGAACAAAATGGCGAGACAAAGTTGGCCGAAAGGACGGCGAACAGCTGCTGCGCGATTCCATCCGAGCGACAAGACGACGAACCGGTGGATCTTGAAGTAGTTTGGCGTCGCCGCCGCCACAAACCAGACAGACGGGTGAAAAGAAGTAGTGAGATCTCAAGGTTGGCAGCCATTGATTGCACTACACTACGTACCGTACTTCCCACGCCATCAGGTCCGTCGGGTCAGATTCGTTCCGGAGCCGGTCATGTCAGCCAGCCGTCGAGGTGGGGCCCGGCCAGGTGCAAAGTGGGGGGGCCAGGCGGGCGTGCACCTATTGATCCGAGCTTATGGGGTGCGGTTTCCGCTTACAATAGATCCAGAAAGCTAGGACCAAGATGGCAACATTTCCCAGACCTCATGCCATACAGCTCCAATGCAACCAATACATACAAGCGTCCATACGTGCATCTCGGCGACGGCGACAGCGACGACGCTACCAGAAACTCCTTGCAATAACAGGCTGCGACGAGGAGGGGCCAAGGTAAGTGATTATCACTCCGCCGCGTGTCATTTCATCCTCTCTCCCGGGCTTATTCATGATGATCCATCCTGTATACATATAACGAGAATATCGTCAAGGACTTTTTGCAAATCTGCATTCCTTCTTCTGTTGTTTCACCTGCAGGCATGGCGTCTGAAAAGCAGTTTTCCGGTATTCCTCCTTTTCCCGACAACGTGCCCGAAATTTCCCTTAGCACCGTCCCGCTGGCATCCCTGCGCCGCTCAGGCAATGGGAAAGGCCATGGAGATTTGCTTGCCGCCTGTCAAGGACTCGGCTTCTTCCTCCTCGATCTGCGCGGGGATGCATTGGGAGAGACCATCATGGCAGAGATTGACCAGCTCTTTGATGCTGGCAAGGACATCATGAACCTCCCACCGCATGTCAAACAGAGCTATCTCCACGACATGCCCAAGAACTCGTTAGGGTAGGTTCTCTTTCAACCCACTTGCAGTCTCGTGTCACCCACAGCTGTGCTACAGTACACCTGCGCTTCTTGCCCTCCCTTCCCGTCCCCCCCCGGGCTGTTCACCCCCCTCCCTTTTCACACCTCCCGATTCTGATACTGAATGCCCCCCTTCCCCCGCTCTTGGGTAGACAGGTTCAAATCACTCGGTCAGGCCAAGACGGAGACAAATGAAGCTGATCGCTTCGAGTGGTTCAACTTGGGCCAAGACGGCCTCATGGGTACCAGCCCACTGCAACCCCTGCCGCCGCTCGTCAAGTCACATCTCGCCCTTTTTACCACATTTCTCAAACACGGACAGGCGCTGGCCGCAACGATAACCTCGGCGCTGGAGACGCAGCTTGCCCTTCCGGAGACGACTCTGATGTCGCCACCCGACAAGCCGTCGGGAAGTGTTGTCAGGATAATCAAGGCCCTGGGTTGTCCGCAGGCCGAAGACCTCCGGACTAGCATGGTTCATCACACTGACTTTGGCACCATCACACTCCTGGCCAATGTCATTGGCGGCCTGCAGGTCCTAAACCCTGGCGGGTCGGCCAGAGATGAGGACGCGTGGCGATGGGTTCGCCCGCGACCGGGCTGTCTGATTGTGAACATCGGGGATGCCCTGGTGCAATGGACCGGCGGCCTCTTGCGCAGCAATGTTCATCGCATCAGGTTTCCCCCTGGGCAGCAGCGCCACGTCGACCGCTACAGCCTGGCTATCTTGTTTAGGCCAGAGCGGGATGCCAGCATGGCCAGTAGAGTGGCCGGCGCACAAGGTGACCAGGACGGGCACTTGACGGCCTGGGAATGGGAAGTCAAAAAGTCCATGGCTTTGATCAAAGGCGAGGCCGAGGTCAAGAGCATTGGCGGCAAGGCGCTTGTAGTGTAGTTTCGAACTGGCGTGGCGCAGCTATAGCGCCACTTCGTGTGAAGAATCATTGGCGTCGTACGCATAGTAGAGGATGTAGGCCACGTTCCCACTAAACCCGCGATCATGTACTAGCAGTGCTTTGTCACTTGGAAGAAGAGAGCACTTTGTGAGGTTTTATTTGCAATATTCTCGTAGCCGTATTGATATGTGACGAAGTCTTGTCTATCTCGTGCAGGCCTCTCGAAGATGCGCGATGACATCCGTAATCGCGCTGAAAGAAAAAAAAAAGAACAGAGCACATCTCTTCAGATTGGGTATTTGCCGCATACATACATTAGTCATTCAGAAAGAAAGAAAAAAGCGCACGTTCTCTTTTTCATGCCATCGACCACGTTGAGTCCGAGGCCAATTTCTCCTTGTCTTGCGTCCCAGCGCAGTGAGACTCGATATCAATGCGCGTCTGCATGTGGATGACCTTGTCATCACTAGGCAGGTGAACCCTCCCTTGCAAGGGAATCTCGTCATCAAAAGAGATTGGATCGTGTTTGCGACCAAGCGAGTCTGAGCCTCCGAAACTCTTGCTTCCTCGAAAGTGACCGCCCTCCATAGAAGGCTGCTGCGATTGCCTCTGCGACAAGCTTTCGACGGTCTTTTTGTGCAAAGTGCGAAACAGAGCGAAGCATGCGGGTAGGTCAGCGACGATCTCCGCCAGATTGCGCTCGATGATGGTGCAGAGATAAACTTTGTAGAGGGCCCATGTGGAGTCTGGCTCGTAAAAATCACCGTCGAAACCAACTCGAGTGATTGACGTAGCAAATACTCTGTATGTTGTTGCCTGCGGTCAGATCTTGAAAAACCACGACGATTGTTGTAGAGTGCATACAGTAGTCCCGAGCCAGTCAAAGCAATGATAATGAGTCTTTTCCCCAAGCTTAAACGCAACCTGCCGATAAAGTAGACGGGCGAAAGGGCATAGAACAGATCCGTGATGCTGTTGACAACTTTTGAGCGAAGCAAGTCAGTACAGTTGTTCGCAAAAGAAGAAACGCGTGCAAAATTTTGGAAAGTCTCACTAGTAAAGGCGATGATCGAGAGCACAAGTGTCTTGATGTCAGACACCTCGCCTGGGATATCAGGATTCCACAATTTCTCGAGAGGTCGTGCTTGCAGGCCCCAAAGAATGCCTTGCGTGGTGCTCGCGACAGTGGTAATGGCGATGAGCCCAAAGATGATCCATCGGGTACGTTGGTGGGCAACTTGTACAAGGGAGAGCAGAAAACAGCACACGGATATCTTGACGGCCCAAAGGGCAATGTTGGCCAGGAGGATATTGTACTGGCTCAGACGCTTGATGGTGAGGACCTGATCACGAGGCAGGAATTGCAGATGGCGACCGAAGCCTGCTTGAACAGCCTGAATCTCCAGCATGTTGCCAGCCAAATTGAAGGCCTAATTTCCGCAGCGTCATGGTCAGTTCGGCTGAGACTTTCTTCTTACCCTTCTCTCGGTCTCTCTCTCTCTCTCCGGAGAAGGTTTTGTTGCTTTTGGAATACTCACCAAGGAAATGAGAATGAGGTAGTCGGCAGGACCGAGCCCCATTTTGCTCCATAGCTTCAAGATGATGCGAAGCGTAGTGGATAAGACAATGAGAACTGAGAAGACGACGCTCAGAATCAAGATGTGCTGGCCTCGGTCTTCATCGACCAGATCTGGGTTGTATTGTATGAATCCGTTGGAAGACATGATCGCTTGGAGGACTCGGATCGTTTCGTTGCGAGAAGGCACCCATGTGTGTGTTCGAGAAGATTGGTGAGAAGGGGGAAGGAAAAAGACATAAATGGGCACAGCGTAAGTGCAAAGCGCATGAATCACCGCTGGGCCTCTTTTCTTTCGATGGAGGGTGACAACGGGAATGGTTTGGAGAAAAGAGGGGACTCAATTTGGCATCGCAAGAAGCTCACGTTCTTCTCTTTCTTCCAGGGATTATGGAAAAGGCGGCAGTGTGGGTATGCTAAACACGAAATGCCGGATCGTCACCTGCCGCCACGAGAGAAAAAAAGGGAAAAGTAAAGTCCTTGCCGATATGAAATCCTTCCGTGCAACGCCGACATGAGGCGTCGTCGTGGTGCAGAAGCGCCGGTCACTCTCACGCACTCTCGCACTTCTCTACCGGGAACTGGGGACCAGGGGTGTGTGAAGAGAAAGAGCGTCAGCCTGTAAAGGTTGCATGTAACCCCGGCCAAGAGTGGGCTGGTCGACTGGCGGGCTGGCAGAACGCGACGAGTGCGAGTGCGACATTTCATCAGCATAGCGTAGCACCACACCGCACAATCTTACCCGACAGCCAGAGACAGGAAACAGCCCTTTACCCTTTGTCAATGCCGTGGTGCCATTTGCTGACGCACGCAACCGAGTCTGTCGATATCATGCGGCGCTTTTCCCCTTCCTGGAGAAGAGAAGGAAGGAAAAAGAAAAGAAGGATGGGAAGAAGCCAGCCCGCACGTAGCCGCTCGGGTATCTTTGGTGGCTTGTGCAGGAAAGTTGCCGGGAGATGATGGACAATGTCTGCATTGTCCATGACGAAATCGGTGATGCGTGCGTGCGTGGGTGTCACGAGCTCGGGCGAAACGATGGAGGCGAAAGCATGTCGGTGCTGAGAACATGCTGTCCACTGCCAACACGGACCCGGTGCATCAAGGTGAGCGGCTAAGCACCAGTACTAGACGCTAAATGTCGTTTTTACACAGCAGCAGTGCCTGCCACCTTGATGGGGCCAACAAAGAAGAATCACGACGGCGGCGAGAAAAGCGAACCAAGAAGAGACCAGGAAATGGCAGGTCCACGACTGACTGCATGCAGTAATCCGTAATTAGCGTGGGTTGCCTTGCTAGCTTGAGGCAGGTGCCTGCTTCTCTTTACTACTAAGCTTCGTTTAAACTAGCATATGGACCCCACCCGTCGGCGCCGCACACAACGTGGTTGGCTGTTTGATCTGCAATCTCACTGCCGCTTCTCCCCTCTTGCTTGAAACTGGATGAAGGGGCCGCTTTCCCAGCCGGCGATGGAGTAATGGCTTTCGAAGATTAGTTCCGAATCGGCACCCCTTTCCCGCGGGGTATTTGACACGAGATGCGAACGGCCCTGCGACTGCGTGACCTGCCTCTGCTCGGGGCCAAAGCGAAAGTCAAAATTCACCAAAATGTAGGCGTAGGCGATGCTGCCCATCATCATGGCAACGTGGCTGCCAGCGCAGTTCCGTGGCCCAATGAGAAATGGCACAAACATCTTCTTGGCCATGGACAGCTCGGCATCCGGCAAGTTGCCGGCAATCCACCGTTCGGGCCAAAATCTGACGGGCTCACGGTAGATTCGGCCGTCTCTAAAGATGGAAAAGAGGCTCATGCCCACGTCAGTGCCGAGCGCCATTGGCACCGGCCCAACGCCAGCGCCAGCGCCGACGCCATCATCGGCTTCTGGTGGCCCCACGGGGAATCCTTCACGTTCACATTCTCGCCAGTGGACGCCACACGCCGGTGGCAGGAGCCGCATTACCTCGAAAATTACGGCGCGCAGATACGTGTTTGACTCGAGCCCCGCGTCCCATACGATGTCATCGCCCGGCGCGTACATGGCGCGCATCTCGGCCGCGAGCTTCTGGTACACGCACGGGTAGTGGCTCAGGTAGTGGAAGAAGCCCGACAGCATGATGCCGTACGCGTCGGCCGAGGAAAAGGTGCTGAAAGACCCTTCTGTGATCATCTGCCGGTGGTTGTGGCCCGGGTTTTCCATCTTACCCAAGCCGCTCTGGATGACGGGACCGAAGATGCCGTGGCTCTTGTGCGTGTTGAGAACGACGGCCTCATCCAAGAAGCTCTGGTACCAGTTGGCGAACTTGCCGGCCTGGGACGAGACGAGCGGGAAGACGGTGCCTACCAAGCTTCCAAAGCCCATGTTGCTCAACAAGGGAAGCTGTTCCCACAGGCCCATCTTCTTCTCATGAAAGTACAAGGCGGGAAACACAAAGTCCCTGTCGGAGCTGCGCAGCAGACCCAACTTGACGCCCAGCCCAAAGTCAGCCATGGTATCGAAGCCCAGGCAAAGGTCTGACGCAGGCCTCGTTAGCCTCAATGTCTCTTATCTCTCTCGCTCAATCATGCGCCTCGCGCATCACAGAAGAGAGGAAGCACACATACTCCATTCTCTCATGTTGACCGCCGGGCTCCAGCCTTCGGCGTCTACATCTCTGTGTACCTGCTCAAAGTAGATCTTGAGGTTGCGCAGGATTGCCGGCTCGAATTGCGCCAGAAAATCGGATCCGAGGCCGGATCTAAGTACTCTTCGCAGATTTCGGTGCAACGTCTTGTCGATCGTGGGCATGGTACTCCAGCCGTCCTCAACCGGTACCATGGTTGCGTAGCCCTTTCCTTTTCGGAAAGGGGCCCCGTATCCGTACACATCTAATTTTGGGCTCTCGTGAGCTTTTGTCGATGCTAGAACACAAAAAGTCCGCAAGGAGTGCAGAAAAGAGGACTGACCATGCATATCCGGCGCATGAAGAGAGATGATCTGATTTGGTGAATATCTTATCAAATCTCCTGGGAATTGGTGAGTTCAAAGGTCTCTTCGCGTATTTGACAGACCAAGAACATCACCGCCTACCGTATTTCTGATGGCACCGCTGGATATCAAGATGCATCGTCCCTCGCCATGATTGAACGGCCGAATACACGCTTGTCACTTTTGCCAAAAACGGCCCCGGGACTTTGCTGTACGGGTGGAAGTATAGTCTCCGAATAATGACGATCGCCAACTTTTGGTTCAGTCAGTAACGCGACAGCTTTGTGGCGATTGCGCCGCAGCAGGGAAATGGCTTACGTAGGAAATCGACACAATCACTACGAGCGCCACATAGTTGAGGGCAGACATCTGCAACAACGACAACATAATGACCTTGATCTTGCCAATGTCTCTTTCTTCTTTACAAGGAGACGATGTCTGGATGATGGGAGAAGGTGAAGATTCGATCAAATGTGGCGTCACGGCTCACCCATTGCTTTTGTCTACTAGGTACCCAAGAGGTATATATTTGTCACGGTCAACGGCACGTCAGCAACGGTCATCTTATCACCCGAGGTGCATAGCATGCCTACATACAACCTCGAGGTGCCGAGCCTCCCATCTGAGCTACCCTCATGGATACGTAGCTTTTCTTTCTGAGGATCGCTACTGTGAGACCAGGCGGCGGAGAAGCCGGGTCTAAACCAAGCCATTTCAAGCCAGCCGAAACATGATGCAGCCAAAGAAGCAAGAAGAACGCCACTAAAGATGAACGAACCAGCAGGCGATCGCGAGTGGAGACAATGCGGCTTCCCGAAGCCCCTGGCATGGCATTGCATGGGAGGGCAGGGTGGCTTCAGCTTTTCTGCGCAATCTGGTCTCGGTGGCACGATGTTGCCTCACACCATTGCACTGACTGTATTATCCGTGCTCGTCTTTGCATCTTTGACCGGAACTAGCTCAAATCCTTCCACTCTACACTTGGCCCCCCATGATGTGGCCCCCAAAAAAAAATAACCCCAGATCCTAGTCTGCCGCGTCAGACCCTGCCCCTCCCACCCTTACCCCTCCCCTATCGCAATGTATTCTTTAGGGAGGGGGGGCCTTCTGGCCCTGGTACTGATTTCGGTCTTTAGGAGGCTCTGATGGCACCGGCGCCAATCCCCACCCTTTCACTTCTTCCCGATGCACTTATGCGGTGGAAAACGAGCGCGCCAAATTCAGAGCAGCACACCTACTGTAGACATTGCACCGCACGGTACCTTGCCGTTCCGATCCTTGGCCATTACGGCTGCCTGGTCACGTCTCGTCGGGCTTCAGCATTTCCGATCACTTAATAGAAGGATGCCTAGCGTCAGCTTACTTACCATCACGATAGGACAAGGCCCATATTCTTTGATGTGTACAAACGAACGAAGTGAAAGAAAAACGGAGTTCAGTCTAGCCGGGCCGGGAAGATGTGTAGGTGGTAAAATGAAATAGAGGTAAACCCGGAAGTATATAGCTCTAATTCTTTTTTTGGCCCAAAGCCTGCTAGGAAGCTTTAGCTAAATTGACAACGGCCCAGCTTTCGAAGCTCTGTGCGACGCAATCTTTGGACAGGTCTGCGAACTACTCAATTGTGTCATTGCTTGCTTGACCGTTTGCGCTCTTCTGAGTGTCTGTCTCTTCATTGTCGTTCTTCTCTCCCCTTTTTCTTTTGTTTTTGTGCGTGCATCCTGATTCGATTCTAAGCTCCCTTTGGACATGAGCGACAGCGACAGCAGTCGCCACCGCGGCGGCTCCAGCAACAAGCGAGTTGCTGTTGTCGGCGGAGGCGTTGCCGGCATAGCCTGTTCGTGGGAGCTGCGCAACCACAATGTCGACGTTGATATCTATGAGTCGAGCAGCAAGCTCGGAGGCCACGCCAACTCGGTGCCATTTAGAGGCAAGAATGGCCAGATTATTAATGTCGACACGGGCTTTGTCGTCATGGATGAGACTACTTACCGTGAGTTGTCTTTTGCCATTCTCATTCTCCCCCCTTTTCCCCCTCCAAGGTGATTCTAAAAAAAAAAAAAACCCATCGATCTTTGCACGTAAACTAATGAGACACGTCTGGAGCTAATAAATCGTTGTCCAGCGCAATTCAATACCTTCCTGGGGGAGATTGGGATTCAAACCATCCCGACAGACATGTCATTCGGCGTCGCAACGATTGATGGCGTCTTTGAATGGAGCAGTCGCTCAATCCAGAGCTTCATTGGCACGCTGACGCTCCTGTTCAGTCCGTGGCTGTGGCGCTTGATCTTCGACATCGTGCGCTTCAGTCTATTTGCGCAGGATATTCTGACTGAAGAGTCCATGGCAACGAGGACTGGCCGGACAGGCTTGCAATTCGCCTCGGGCTACCCCTATGATAGCGGTGATGACGCGCTGTCGCAGACAATAGAACGGGATCTTGCCGACTTGCCTCCCGAATCTATCGGCGACTATCTCGTGAGACAGGGCTACTCGAGGCAGTTTATGAAGTATTTTCTGATCCCCATGGTGGCTGCGCCGTGGTGCATCGACGTGGATGAATTTGGGAGGAGTTTCCCCGCAAAACCACTCATCCGGTTCATGTGAGTCCCTGGCCCCCTCCTTCCCTCTACTTCCACCTCTCCCGCCTCAAGCCTCCCAAAAAAAAAAGCGATATCGGAGAAGTCGGAATCTCCAAGATCGTGAAGAATCGGTTCAGGATACTGACTCAAGGAAAGGAAAAACCACGGCTTATTGGATACGGCCACCAAAACGCTCCAATGGCGTTCTTTCCGCAACGGCTCAAGGACATATGTAGATGCGTTTCAAGCCCTACTCCCGCCAAGACACAAGCTGCATCTCAACACTCCAATACAGCAAGTGACGAGGACTGACAGCGGTGATCAAGTGCTCGTAACTTTGGCCGATGGCTGCACCGTCAGGTCATATGACCACGTTGTTCTTGCCGTGCACGCCAACCAAGCCGTGACGCTTCTCGGGAACAATGCAACTGATTTGGAGCGCCGAGTCCTGGGCTGTTTCCGAACGAGTAGAAATGTATGCTACCTGCATTCTGACACCTCTGTAAGTTTTCGTACTTTTCCCCACCCGCGTGCCCGCCCTTTTGGAAGCACTGGAGGATGCGCAAGAATGAAAAAGATTGCTGATTGGGAAGGCACAGCTGCTGCCGAAACGCCCCTCGGCCCACGCAGCTTGGAATTGCATCTTGGGACCATACAAGCCCGCAGAACACGAATCCACCCAGCGACGAGAGCAGCAACAGCAGCAGCCCCTCCTCTACACAGATGACGAAAAGAAGCAGCAGCGGCACGGCAATACCATGTCCCTGACCTTTGACATGAATGCCCTCCAGGATATTCCTCTGCCGGATGAGCTCGGGAGTCCTGGTAGAGTGCTTGTGAGCATGAACCCCTTCCGACAGCCGAGTTCTTTCCAAAGTAGCCATGTATACTACCATCCCCTCATCAACTCAGAGAGTATACTCATGACGCGCTACTTGCATACGATCAATGGCGTGGCGAATGTGAGTTTCGCGGGAGCTTGGATGGGCTTCGGATTTCACGAGGATGGATTTGTCTCGGGTGCTCATGCTGCGCGAATAATCACCCAAGGCCGCGCGGCCGTCCCACCGTTGGATCTTGTGGGAGATTCAGAGCCGGCGCGATCGGATCGTACTGGGTTCTGGAGACACGCGCTTAAAGTTGCTGTGCTCGGTACCCAGCAGTTCTTGAATGGGTGGTGACGGCTAAAGCGTGATAGCTTGGAATGAGGCTCCCTCTATAGACTGTACATTGTTTGGTCTTCCCCGCTTCTGTTCATTTTTCTTTTTCAGTCCATGGATCAGCCATCATGATACCCTGCCACCAAGTTCAACTTTCCGTGGGATTTGCCATATAACCCGATATACTCATTCAATGAGATCAATCGTGCATTTACATAGATGACAAGAAAAGCTTCATATTCATAGTCGAGCATTCAGGCTCGAAAGGCATAGTGCAAGACAATAAAGACCGAGGACCAGAGAGAAGAAAGATCGACTAGTCCTCAAATCTTCGATTGCGCATTCTTCGAACGCTTCGGATGCTCCTTGTCCCACTTCTCCTTGAGAGCCATGGAGCGTTGTGACTTTTTGGTGAAGCCCTCATACAAGGCTGGGAAGCCGCCGCCGAGGGTGCGAATATCGACTGGCCGGCCCGTCTTAGCATTGACATATGTTGTAAAGCCCTTGACCTGAGCCACAACGGCCTGTTGCTGTAGAGAAAATAAGACGGTCGTACCGTTATTTCTCATTGGCTCTATTAACTCCTGCCGATAAGCGGCAATCAGCTTGAACGAGGGAGGGTAAGGTCAGCTTAGAAAGTAGAGGTATACCATGACGATACAAAGTTCCCTCACCAAAAGAACGAGTCGGGCCTATGACACCGGAAAAGACGAAGAGGGGGCAGAAAATGACATACCACATCAGGATACTTCACTTGCCGCCGTATCTCCAACTCGTACTTGTGGACAAGCGGAAATACAGTCTTGGCTTGAATCATGCCGTCACACTCCTCCTTGCTGAGGAACTCGTCATAGCTCTCGCCAACGCGCCAGAAACATGCGCCGAGGAAGTTCATGTACTGGCTCTGCATGACGTGGCCGTAAGGGTCTTGGTGGTCAGCCCAGAGGATGCCGTGCTCGACCATGGTTGCAGCGTCGAAGCCCATGGCCTCGAGCGTGGTGAGGGCGCGCCCGCGGAGGCTTGCATACGGATCAGAGTTTGGATGGGGACCTGGTGCGCCGGCCCGCGCATATGGTGATTGATAGGAGGATGCTGCGAGGCGAGCCGACGCGACCCTGTCGGGATGCTTCTTGTCGTCTGCCATGGCCGCGGCGGGTGTGTGTATACGAGTTATTGGGGATGGGTGGTGGATGAGACGGATGAATCAGGCACGCACGCGGGTTGATTGCACGACATGCGAATGAGGCGAGACCTGCAGCAGCGTCTCAGCCCCGATATGAACGATGCTGATGCTGATGGTAGATGATGGAAAATACAAATAGCAAGAGTCACAGAATGACGCTCGGCCTTGGCGAGCTCAGTTCAGATGTTAAAGATGCGAAAATGCCGAGGAACTTAGGCACCCGCTCAGTCAGCGTCTCACCCGAAGCCCCAGTTTTAAAGACAGGCTGTGCTGTGCTGACATTAATGCGATGGGCGGTGGCTGTTTAGCGGCCTGGTTGTTGCATCGCGGGGAGGGGGGGGG
>JAPFUF010000803.1:0-19461 GCA_030780645.1 Aschersonia sp. MBC 508
CCCCCACCCCGCGCTTCCCCTGCAGTCCCTCGAACCCTCTCTTCGCATCATGATCCCAGGCGGTGGGCCCAGCTCCCAGTCTTGCCCACTCTTTCTTTCCCAGCGATCTATCCCAGTATTTGGCAATCACCAAGCGGATTCACATTCGCAGGCACACCTGGACATACGGCCAGATGCTTCTTTTTTTTTCCCGGCCTCCAACCTTTTTCTTTTTCTTTACGATGGTACAAAAAAACTGTCCAAATGGGGGGCGTGAACAAGTCCCATGTGGACATGAACCAAGCCCCCAGGAACCATTCTACTCCCAAAGCTGCGTGCCTTGCATCTGCTTATATCTGGCCCTCTGCTCTTCTCCCTTCCTCTCATCCTCTTGTTCGTGAAAGTTATTGATTGTCAAGTTTGAGGGACGCAGAAACAAGACTTCGGCATCCAAAACATCAATCTATACCGTCGATAGTTCAGCGGAGTCCGTCATTCGGCCTCCTTGGTTGATCCGCCGTCATCACGATCTGCTCACACTTCGCCTATCTCCCCATCCATTCCTTACTTGCACCGGTGGTACACACCATCTGTCTCTCGGCGTCTCTCTCTAAGCAACACAAGGTCACTCAAGTGACTGGGGTCGATCTGCACCTTGGCTTGTCTCATTTTGGTCCGCATCCTCCTCCACAGCTCATTCCACCTCCATACTATATGTTCAGGGGCCTCCGTCCTCTTTTCCGTTGAGAGAGCCATTCCGACCAAGACCATTCCTTAAAAGTCCCGAATCCTTTCTGCCTCATTTTTTTGCCCCAGCTACCGTTTCTCATACCCTTCGGGCTCCGGCTAGCATTTACTAAGCCGTCCTTGGAGCATCAGCCTCGGAGCACATTCACTCATTTCAACCGCCGCATCCTACCACACAAGAGAACCACCATTATCCTCACAATGCAGTTTGACTCGGACTTCCGATTCGACATGGACGACAGCTTCAACATGTGCAATCAGTCCATGTCCTGTCCGTCGGCGGGGACCAGCTTCTCATCGGCATCCTCTGCATACGAACCTTTCACCCCTACATCTCGACGATCAACACCCAACGCGCTCACGCTTGACTTTGATGGTGCCTCATACGCACCCTTTACTGGTGCACAGCATGGCGACTTAACATCCCCATCAGGCCACATGTCCAGATACATGTACGGCCCTGTCAAGACTGAACCCGAGCACATGGCATATGAGCCAATCCCCACGACACCCGTGAAGAGGATTGACGGCATGGCCACCCCGGATTATGATCATATGCTGGAGATGAACATGGCGTCAAGACAATCTATGGAATCAATCACTCCGTCGGCTTCCTTTCCAATGTACGCCATTTCTCCTACGACAACGATGGGCCCAGGCTCTTTCATGATGACGCCTACGCATAGCCTCTCAGGCTCTGAGGTCGCTGAATCTTCCTCTTCTTGGTGCTCCAGTGAGAGCCCAATCTCCTTCTTTCCACCAAAGAGTCTCGGTTCCCTCGACTTGGAGGCACTGGACATGGACCGACATTCACAATCCCCCCTTGATGCGTACCATATCCACGGCCCCCCTTCGCCTGGTCGGCTCCGGGCCCACAGGATGAATGTGCACGAGTGCCAGCGCAAGAGCAACGAGTTGCAGCGCGCATCAATCCGAGCCTCACGCAAAGTGGCCAGTAGCAAGACGGACGGCGCGGCTGTTGATGTTGTCCGCCGAGCCATGTGCAAATGTGACTATCCCGGATGCCACAAAGCATTCCGACGTAACGAGCACTTGAAACGTCACAAGCAAACGTAAGGACATCCGCGTGAATATTTCTTCCTATTGTCTTCAACGGCTAATACCCCAGGTGCAGATTTCATGGTGAGGGGCCCAACCGCTTCTCATGCGAGTTTTGTGGAAAGGACCAATTCAACAGGCAAGACAACCTCAACAACCACCGCAAGCTGCACGCCCGACCGAACAGCAGAAATCGCGGTGTCGAATTCATTCCTGCCTCTGTTGCAATCATTGAGCAAGAGGAGCGTAGCCGCAAGCGTCGAGCGCCACCCAAATCAAAGTCTGCTGACAAGAGAGACGACGATTATTGAGCTCGTTTCACTGCCGTTCATTGGCTTGGCCGTGGCCGTACCTGGCCGTCTCGATGATGTCTACTCCTAGCGCGGCATCACCTTGTGGGGTCCCCAAAGTGAAATGCCCCAGCAGACAAGCGCCTTCTCGTGGCCGACAGTCAGCCCGTCAGAAAAAGCAAAGAAATCAAATGGTCGGTATGGGTGTGCAGTAGTGAACCGACTACACACGGACTCTTTGTTGCCAGCCAACTGAGGATCCTTTTATTCAACACCCTTTCTCCTCTTTGGCGTTCTTGGCTGCAGGCTCACACCACCATCTTCATGGGCAAAGCAATGCACGTTTGTGCGGCGGCTGACCTTTCTACTGCCTCTGCGATGCCGACGAGTCCACCACGTCACTTTGCAGCTTCCGAAGTCCCCGTCACTTCCTGCCTTTGCCCCCATCTATTCCATTCTACCAATTTCTATATTTCCACAGTTTCACGTTAAATATTTTTCTCTTCTCTCATCACATGTTCCGGCGTCATCTGGCTTTTTCCGTTTGACTTCAGTGGGCGGGTCCTAGCCTGAGTTGATATCCTGGAAGGGAAACTTGGGCACGCAAGGGTTTCCATTTTTCTTTCCCCTCTTCATTTTTCTCGCTTCTTTTCTTCCTCGCTACGGCTGCATACATCATTACCTCATACGACTAAGGTGCGTCGGGGTCAACCCACCTAATGGAGGGGTACATTGGGGGGCATCATGTGTGATACCTTGGATATAAAATATATTCAAAAAGGCACAAAAAAGGTAGCCAAATGGTCCGGGAGAGCGCTCTTGTCCGGGCCCTTGGCCGCAGGATTGCAAGTCTTGACGAGCGCGGGGATGTAATTTACCAAGGGAAACCAACATAACTGCACTATAACTGTAATATATGCAAACCACGTAATTTAGGTTCGATCCGAGAGAATATATTGTTGCCCACTCGAGCTCTGATAAAGACCGTCAGGGTGCCGGATAGATCAATGACGTACCATGCGTATGCTGAGCTTTCAGCCAACAATATCGACGTCAGCCAGTCGGGCTGTACTGACAGGTTCACAATCCTTTTTCCCATCAGCAATCACCAAGTGCTAGTCTCAAGAAAAGGCATCCAATTTCCACGGTAAAGTTGTTTGTACAGCCATCGCTGCCGCAGCGACTGTACGGCCAAGTCATCCGTCAGGTCCGGTTTGATGTCTTAGATCCGCCCAATCCCTGTCTGGAGTAGCGCGCATCTTGGCCCATTTCTTTTTCCGAGTGGGTGTGCGGTAGTACCGAGCGGAACCTCGGCCCCTCAATCAATCTTGCGATCGCATATACCCCGATTTATTTGAGGATCCTGGGAAACAAAAGTTGATGGCCTGACAAATCTGCTGCGTGCATGCAATCAAACGTGCTGCTGCATGTATCCTCACATTTTTGTTTTCCCCAAGACGTGATGCAACTGTTGCCCACATTTGGCAAAGAGAGGGGACATTGCGGACAATTTCTGCAACCTGCTTTCGGTTGGGGGAGCGGCTTGCACGTTACATTGCATAGGTCATGTTTCTTTCTTTTTCCTGCTCTCTCTCTCTACCTACCTTTGAGATTTTCTTCGATCTCATATAGCAGCAGCCTTCTCGTTGCGTAGCGTCGAGAGAAAGGGGCATGTCTCGACGCACACAAACCAGAGTCGGTGGATGTGCTTCTTTCTTCTCTCGTAATTTTTGTGAGATAAAGGACGAAGCTGCATGCAAGATGCGGCAGGGTGGGACCCCTCTTTTTGAACCAACCCCCCCTCCCTCTCGACGTTGGAGTTGGGCTGGTGGTGGAGGCGCCGGCTTGACAAGGCGCTTGTCTGGACAAGGCAACAAACGGCGGTCAATAAAAGCAATGGGCTGGCATGGGGAAAGGGCACAGTGTATCATGTCAGATATTTTTTCCGAACCAAGCCAACAGAGTCTGAGCCGAGCGATGCTGCTGAGCGTCCGCAGCGCAGCCGTCACGTGCCTCAGCTGTCTTTTCTCTTTGGGAATGAGGCGGTCGCGACGCGGCAGATGATGGATGCCTCTCCACCAAAGACATGGCTGGCTTGTGTGCGGCATCGGGTCCTTTTCCTGGACACAATACCATCCCTTATTGCTCAAATCTTTCTTTCTTTTCTTCCCGCCGGGCTCCTAATGATAGTGGCGATTCTTCGTAATGATGGCTGGTGGCTGCGCCCACCTAGAGCTAGTGCGTAGCTCTTGATACTTGCTTGTTTTTGTCCACTTTAACCGTCTTGGACCCGGACGATTGGGATTCCGGAAAGAGAAGGGGGCGTGTCTCGCGCCAGGCGCATTACGGGAATGATGGTCGTCGCCACACGATGAGAAGGAAAGAAATGATGATTGTGCCTTTCAGCTTGTCCGAACTAACAGGCGCCGAAAGTGTCAGTACTGAAAAGCAAAACACGGTTTAATTGTCCATGGGAAAGAGGCGCAAAAGAGCATGACAGACTGATCACTTGAATCCACGCCATCTTTGCTGGTTCTGGTTGTTAGCTATTTGCGATGGTGCTTGCCTCTTCTTCGACACCCATCCCGCCAGCGCAGGTCCCCATGCAGGGCGACTCCTCGATCTACCGTGCTCACATGTTGGTAGTTCTTGTTCCTGGCGCACCACCGACTCAGCCGTCCTTCGTGCCGAACATGAAACAATCGTTGGTCCACTGCCTTTTTGCAGCCCACGCGCGGGCAAGTCGCCGCCAGCTTCTTTGGCCATGATTTGCAACATTCGCCGCTTTACCGTCTGCCGAAAAACAGCTCTATTGAAAGCGAGCATCGATACAGAAACGCAATCGACACCGTTGTACAGAGTCCAATCATACTTTCTCGCTCATGAGCAACCGTCTTTCTTCCAGAAAGCGAGTGTCGCTTCGATGCTCGTTCTCGCGAACTCCCTGTGTGGCTTGAGCTGACGTCGTCACAAATACGCAGTCTCTCGGAGGCGGTGTCTGGTGGCGGGTCAAAAATCTGGGGAACCCTGATAATAACATAAAACCCGGCCGCCACAATGTCCCAGGCTCAAAGTCAGTGCAGGAAGTGGGCATAGCGCTTCCGCCGTGTCTAATTACGGAGTGGTGCAAGGGCAGGTCATCCTTTCCCTTTTCCTGAGCATCACCCGGTCTCGATACGCAATTTAGATATGGCCGGCAAAAGCGGTTAGTTGCCATAACTGGGCAAACAATGACTGAGCAGAGTCCAGTCATCGTCCGGCGGCAACATCCTTTGTGGGGACGGGAAGAATCAAGCCTTCCCCTCCCCCTCCCCTTTCTCCGCGAAAGGCGAGCCGTTCCCTATTCTGTCGTGCTGCCAATTTACAAAATTTGGCTCCGTGCCCTGATTGTTGATCCACCATTGCACGTCCTTTTTGGCAATCTCGCGGGGTACCTCAGAGCTGCAGGGCAACGGTACTCGGCCGACAGCAGGGAGCAGACTTTGCCAGCCCTTGGTTCCTTGTAAGCGAGGTTCACTCTTCAGAGTATATCTTAATGACCAATCGCTGGTCGGATCTCAGGGGCAGCAATCTTGACCTGCCAGTGTCTGGTAGTCAGCATTCTGCCTCATTCAATAGCTGGGATACGATCAACGCAGCAACGCCCACTTCTGGACAAAGGTGCCAGCGTAGATGGTCCTTTTGAAGAGGCGAGCCGGCTCCAGGAATGCCCTGAGGCGTCTGACTGGCTTGCTGTTGGGTTGAGGTCGGACCAGACACGTCACCTTCATGGCTGGCGAGGTGCTCTTTCCTTTTTCAGGCCTCCCCCATACGCTCCACCTCGAAGTGTCAGAACTTGGGTCGTGGCTTATGTAACACTCTGCCATCATGCCTCAGATGGCGGCGGGACGCATTTGGACGAAGTTGGCGATTATCTGCGACACGTGCGACGCAGCGAGCATATCTGGGCCGACAAGGGTCCACGAGGATTGGCGAATTAGAAGCACACGATCAGTCCATACTCGAGAAAAAGCCCAGAATAGGACAAGCAGTAAAGACTGGCGAAGAAGACGTGATCAAATGTCCGGAGGAGAAAAAGCAGATAGTGGCAGATCGCGATCGGGAGTTGGCAGAGTAATCGGTGATGTAGAAGGTGGTTTTCCTTTTTGGCCTCGAAATTTGGCTTCTGGCTTGCACCGGCACCTTTCGCCAGCGCACTAGCTGACAAGAATTGCGCATGTCGAGAGGATGGGCAAGTGGACAAAAGGCGGTCTCACTCGGGCGGGGATTGTTGGGGGGGAGGCGCTGACGGTGGCTACGGAGGACACGGACACAGCAGCGAGCCGTCTGGCCGCCGCCGCCAGCGTGGCCCGATTTCTTTTTGCAAACGGATATGGCGCATGCTGATAGACTGTACTCCGTAGTGCTGACCATCCCAAGCTCCCGTCAGCAATGCGACGGGCTCAATTTTGTCAGTGGCCACTGCGCCAGGCACTTCGAAGACGGGCCCAGCCTGGCCGCCAGGCGGATGCCCACCACACACTCGGGTTGAGGGCGGCGCGCCAGGCAATTCACATGCTCCTGCGGCCGGGCGTCATTTGTCGACATTGACGGTGCCGATGTTCAGAATCCCATTGTTAGAGCATACGCTCTGGACCTGCATCTGGAGCCATAATTGATCAGCTTTTGGGGCAAGCCCGGTGGCGGGTGTCTCAGTGGGTGTGTGCCGGACCATAGTTCGGACATTGGTGATGTCCGGGATGAAGTCGTACTGTCGCCTTCCCGAGATACGTACCCAGACAGGGAGGTTTATAGGGGCGCAGAGAGGCAGGCACGATAAAGGAGACCAAGGGTATCAAAGATCACTCATTGTTAGAGAAGGTGGTCTGGGGACCTTGGCCGTGCATGCACATGCGCGCACGCGCACACGTGCACACAGAGAAGGAGAGACTGGCTAATCTCGAGTCTAGCTGCCGTGGTGCCTGCCTGATTTGTGCGCGTGATGCAGCAGGCCAGCATCAAAGCCTCTCGGGGCCTTGCTTGGCCGCACCACCACGGCGGTCGTCACATCTCGCACCTTCCACCACCAAGTGCAGTCAGTGCCGCAATGAGCCACCTGATGCGGGTGCCGGTCATCTGAGGAAACTACGCCGGACATACTGCGCCGCTGTGGTTTATTGTACAGTACGTACGCAGTTTACTCGTCCGACATTTGGGATGGCAGCCCCACTCTTTCCGAGATGCACACGCCCAAGACCGCCAACTCGACGCTGCTGCATGACGCAACCGTACCCTCTCTCCCACAGCTTCACTCTTCCTTGTCGTGTTTCCTCCTCCAACATCCTTGCTACTACTTTCGCCAAACCCTGACCTAGGTAGGTACCGAGCCGACCGATGCGGGCTAGGACTCCCGAGGCCTTTCCCTAAGGTCACCTACTAGACTTGGTCGGCGAGCGCTCGGACGATGGATCCTGAGTAATAAATACACCCCCATGCCCCAGGCGAACGACTCCGTTTGAAACGGAAGCCGACGGTACGCGATCGATCACCGGTTGCCCTCCCAGCCTGGTTGAAGCGTGCTTTCTTCTCTGGTCGAGATATGGCATCCTTGCCATCTTACAGAGAAGCAACCGAAAGATCAGACTGGCTCCGGCTGGTTGCACCGTACTGCAGCTTTCGTGACTATGCAACCTTGTGCCTGGTCTGCCGGCGCTTTCGAGACATTTTTGTCCGCTACCTGTGGCAAGATATCGTGCACACGGCCAGGCTTTCAGGCCTGGATCCTGGCGATGGTAAGATTTTGCCTGTTTTTGCGGCGCCCTTTGATACATCAGGCTTTCCCGGCTGCCCCAGTTGGTGCATTTCCCCAGATACACAGCCAATGTTGACCATGACAAATTCCGGTATTTAGACTTGGCATGGTGGAGGCAGTTCGTATACAGTGAGCTTGAACAAGTCCCTGAGCCGACCCGGCTCCTGGCTCGCATATTCGATGTCCGTGCCTTCGCCAAGTCTTCGTATGATTTCTCTGTAGAGGGTAAGGAAGGTGGTCTTAGCCGGAGCTTCCAACATGCATGCGGTCTCTTGCCCCGGGTCACGGCCATGCTCTTCGATGGGCACACGGAGCTCGACCTCACCTTTTTGACTGCTAATCAACGAAATTTCAATCTCAAACTTCTATCAATTGCAAATTGCGCCCGTCAACTGCCGACAACTTTTTACACGGCCCCCAGTCTTCAATCGTTGATATATCTCGACGCCTCCAATCTGCCAGGGTCGATACTTCCCTTGCTGCGAACCGCATATCTGCCTTCGCTGAGAATACTGAAGTTACAGGGGCGAGAAATTGATGACACCTCCTTTCGCCACCTAACTGATCGTTTCCGGCGTCAACTCTGGAGTCTGGATGTTGAGAACAACAACATCACTGACAATGTGATCCAGAATCTGTATGACTACTGTATTCCTGTCTCTCAGCTTCGCACCGCCGCGCACAAGCAAGTGGAGGGTACGATGATGTTCAGCGCTGGCGGTTCAGAAACTTATGGGCCCTTTTCTATCATTGACGAGTCGGACCTGAGTGCGTGCTTTAGCCATCCCGAACGGTACTTTGTCGATGCCCCGTCATACACCGTGCAGCCTGACCCCGTGGTGCCGGAGACTCACCGCCGCAGGACGGATGGAAGTGTCCAAGTCCGCAATGACACGGTGAATGCAGTTTTGCAAGTTCTGTTGAAGGATGATGATTGCTTCCACCTCGAAGGCTATCAGCAATCGGCGGGAATAACCCATTTACGACTATCAAAGAACCAATTATCAGCTTTTGGTGTGCAGAAGCTGCTGCGCTTGTCAGGCGGGCATATCGAATACCTTTCTTGCGAATGCCCAATGGCGCTACCAATTGATGGAAATTACCGGAAAGCGTGGCCGCCCCGGACCAGTCTTCGCGGAATGTTGGGATCTGCACAATGGTTGAGACCAGCAGTATCCTCCAACCTCCGTGCCTTGAGACTTCATCACTCTATCGTAACAAACATACCCACTTTGGATATGGATGGTCTATCGCAGGTATCCAGATATTTTTTAGCGGAAACCGTCCTCCGACAGCGCGCAGACGTCGCGTGGCCGGAAATGTTCATTCCCGATCTCAACCCTCGGCTTTACTCGTTGACCTTGACCTGCGTGCCACGCCGGTCGACCGGACCCCTCACTGCCCGGCTGATACAGCTGCTGAAGTTACTTTCTATTCAAGAGCGCTCTATTCAAGACGTTGCAAGGTCAATCACAACTAGGCACGGGCCCAAGGTTCTCAAGGGTTTGAGATATCTGCGGTTAGAATTTGAGCCTGACAACCTCGTCGACGATGACCTTTCTAGGTCTATGGAGCTGAATGCCGAAGAATTGATGGCCAGCGGAGAAAAGCTGTTCAGTTTCTTCGACGATGGGCGGCCTTCGACTGCTTCAACGAAGGTCTGCTCTCCTGAAGAGACGCATCGTCAGAGGCCGAAAAACCATTGTCAAGCAGCTGTCACTGACGAGACTTCGGCCAACTCCGAAAAGACTTGGCCAGAGTTCGTGCCGCATCATGACGCCTGGAACGGAATTCCTTCCACGGTTCAGGTATGGGTCGGGCACGCGAGCCCAGATCAATCAGATGTTCTGAGATGTTACCGACAGCTTGTGCTTGAGTTCGACGTGAGGGATGGTGTAGGGCCCGCAACGGCAGCGCAGGTCAAGGCCGGAGCACCTCAGGATTGCCTTATCTATCATGTTGCTTGGACTGCCGCTATCATGCCGCGTAAAGTGAAACCACCGACGTTGGTTGAGCTCTCTGGAATGCGCGACGTAATTGATGCACTGAGGACATATCGCGCTAATGGACGGGCCATTTACTTGCAGCACATGGAATTGGCCCGGACGTCTGGGTGCCCTAGCCAGCTGGGAGGACCACACTACTTCTGGACTGGACGTTTGGAAATTTCTACTGGGAAGCTGCCGCCGGGATGAAATGGCCGTCCAGGAGCAGACTATCGATGAAGTCATAATATATTTCGATGCCGATCGTTGGTTGTGGTGTCCGAACATTTTCGACTGAGGATGCGGCAGCAGCGGCAGCAGCATATGCCTTGCTGCAGCCATACCTCGTTCATACAGTGCTCTTGATGGAGGAGCCTCGGCGAGAATACTTTTGGGTCAAGTGACACACCCTACTCCTATGTCGACTTTCATGCCGTCACAAGGCTGCCCACCTTGTTCCTGCGGGCAAAATGCATCACAGCAATCGATGTGGAAGCCGTTGAGTGGCTCCTACCCGAGGGGAAATTCCTACGTGTTGCCCAGGCGCGGGTGATTGAACCCTTTCGGACGTATCGTAAGGTACATGTACGTACACTATACAATTGTAGCGGGAAGCGTTAGCCGGCGAGTTGAAATTTGAGTCGCTCGCCTCTTACAACGTCGTTATCCCAAGTGTGGGGGTGTCAACTTGCAAGAAAAAGGAAAGGGAAAAAAACGGCATCAACTGTCGTTCCCCAGTCGCGCCGGAAGGTTTTGTTCCAGCCCTCGGAACAAGTCAACGGTCGCACCGATGTTCTGCATCTCTAAGCCTGTCTGTTGTGCAACGTTGGAGTCGTCGCGCGGAGACTTCTCAGACAAGGTGTCACAACCACATACGTTGCCAGGGTATTTCTCGGCCAATCTGTGGTGGTGGTGGCGTTTCAACAAACAAGGCTAACGCATGTAGTCTATGACAAATGATGCTGCAGGCTCAGCGCCCGAGGAATGTTGCTGGCATCAAGCATGTGTGAGACACGGCGAAGCGCAGCCCAGGCTTCGTTCAATGGCACCTAGATGAGGCAGACCCGTGTACGACAAGCAGGCAGAGCCGCAGAGGGCCCTGGTGGAGAGCGGATATCAGGATGGTCTCGCTCGGGTTCTTGCGTTGGAGATGCTGCTGGGGTCTGGGGATGGACGCAAACAGGTTCCTTGGGGGACCATCCAGGTCATGTCTCGGTCTGGCGCTGGCATACATACATACATATGTATGTCTGTGACCAATGGCGCAGGTGCGGGTGCCTGAGTCAAGAAACTAATGCTCCAACGACCCCAAGAGTTCTCTCCATCCTGCACCTCGCCATGTCTCTCTCTCTTTTTCGACTCTGCTGGACGGGCGCTTCTCTGACATCGGCACATCCCAGCTTATTTCCCCATGCGGAGTCGTGATTCAATCAATTCTCGGCCGAGTGGATCAACAACGATGATCCCTCGAAATTTTGAAACGTCTTTTCGGTTCCCTTTATGCCGTGGAATACTGGACGTCGAGAATCGAGACAGCCCGGCCTGGTGATTCGCCATTTACTCCAACGTGCGTCATGTAGCACTTGTTCGACGAGAATGTCAGAGACGGCAGTGACGCGATCTCTTTTGCATCAGTACCGATGATGACGATCGGGGGGGGACCCCCCCCCCCCCCCTGCTCTCCAAGTCCTCTCAATGAGCAGCGACTGTGACGGTGAGTCTGTCTCGTGGGTGCCATCAGACGCTTTTTGGCCACCCTGTGCGTCATGAATGACAGAGGCTGGGCGGTCAGCGAGGCCGATGATGCACACCTTTGATCTTCTCACGGAGATAACGCCATTTACCGGGATGATTTCAGGACTATGGATAACGAGAAATCAGGGGTCCGCGCTCGCATGACAAATACGTCTTCATGAACTGACAAATATGACCCTGTCCCTGTGCTGCAGGTCGTCTGCAATCGAAGCATGGTTCAAGGTTATGGGAAAGCTGCAGAAAATCTTGGGGAGGGTGCATCGTGAGTCTCACAATCAGACACGTGTGGGGTATATATGCACACGCCCGTTTCACTGCCTTTGAATGATGCTCATTCGCCTGCTGAATTTCCGGCTGCTGCAGTAGGACGCACGCACGGTACGGAGTACATGTCGGGTAAATCATGGCTACCCGTGTCAGTTCGCAGGTCACATTGCAACAGCATTGCTCTCTATTCACGGGGCGTCACAGGCCTGACATCTGTGATACTCATACATGACATGCTGTGGCTGACAGCTCGTTGCGATACCCACAACAGTCTATATTTGTACCCGTCAACGTCGCACTGCATGTCGTCGATTACCGCTGCATACTACTTTGTCTGCGAGACATACATCGATGACAGCTCCACAACTGTTGAAAGTGTCACACGAGGGAAAGACTTGGTCTTGTTTAGGAGGGAAGGTCTCATCTGGATCGTGCAACTTGTCGATCAAGCACTGTGGCCTGTGGTATCCACATCTCCGTGCTGCTTGACGCTCCGCATAGGCGGATCGCTCTGAGCGTTCACTCACTGACTGTCTATTCGGGCCGTGGTCTAATCTTTGAGGAGAAGACATGCCGGTCCTGTATGCCAAGCGACTGGCGGGAAAGAAGTGGCTGGGCGATGATGAGAACGAGCCGCTGCACGGCGAAATCGCTCCACATGCGACCGAAGAGTCGGTCAGGGTGATGTAGAGGCTGCTGCTGCTGTTATCACGTCCGGGCCTTCTCTCCGGAACAGAAATGGCAGCCAGGCCTGCATGTTTTGCAATGGTCGTTTATATAGATTCTGGAAGGCAACGGAAGGCGAGCTACCCTGGACACGTCGCCACCGCGTACCCCTAGGACGAGTCCATCTGTTCGCAACGGTCATGATCTGCCGGGGCTACGTGCGTATTGTACATGGGCATGTGTCTGAAACAAGTCTCTCTGCGTCGCCTTTGTTGTCGGTATGTTGACTGGAACAAAGCCAAAGGTCAACGGTGGCTAATGCGGCCGGTGCGCGTCTGTCTCAAGAGACTGGGCTGGTCAGAGAATTGCCGTGGGTGACGCGTCGCGGACCACGTGTCACAGACATCCTTGCGGGAGATGATCAGCGAACGATGGTCGTCGCGCTGTGAGGGGACGGGACGAAACAGATCAGCCTGCGCCACACTGGTACCCTGTACCAAGTTTCCGAAACAGGTCACCCCTCGCCCGCATCACAATCGAGACAACAGAGGCTGAGGCGAGCGCGCGCTTGCTTCTGTCTTATCGCAGATTGTTCTGTATCGCTCGATGCAAAATACGTGGGCGTTGGTGATTCGCTGCTTCAGCGAAACGAGTGATGGCTAGAATGGCGAGCCTTGTCCGTCTGCGTGCCTGACGATAGGCGGCCTGAGGAGATGGTTCGATCGTGTATGGTTGGCGGGAAGGGGAGTTGGGAATGGTAACAAACGAGCCAATTGCCCCGCGATGGCCATGGGTGTGCAGCGTGTGCAGCTGCGACTGGACGAAAAGCACACCGCTTCGTTGCGAGGAGCCAGTCACGACAAGTTAGCTATCTGCCTTTTGCAGGAATGTGGTTACCTTCGGCCAAGAGCCCGGCGCATCAGCGGCAAAGCTTGGGAGGACGGGCAGCTGATGGCGATTGCAGGCCAAATCTCGCGCTGCCTGCCAAGGCGCCAGATGATTGATGGATGCTTAAAGTATCCTTCCCCGCACGGCAGTTTACACCCAGTGTGTGTGTACTGTAATGTGTGCTGCTCAAGGAATGGGTCGGTCTGTGGATGGCCGCGCTAGGCTGACCATTAGCTCGCCTGTCAGTGGCTGATTTTTTCACAATCGACAACCTTCCTCACGCCGGATACGACGTGATCCGAGATGAACGGCGCACCAGCTACCAAGTGTTTATTCCTCTAGCTCCTTTTGTTTTTATTGCCGCCCTCTGGTCAGACGGACGCTAGGCGCGCGCGATATGAGAGAGATGCTCTGGTCGGGCCTTGACCACGAAGGGGGAAAGGGGAGCTGGAAAGGCATCCGTGCCAAGGCGATGCAGACAAATGCAGAAAGGGAAAACGAAACGGCTAGTTCATACGATAGCGCCATGATTCATCAGCCACAATGGCTTTTGGGGGGCGCTGAATTGCCTTTCTGATCTCCCGCCTCCCCCGTTTGGACGGATGTCATGGGCGGCCGTTGATTGCTCGTCTGCCGGCCGGGTTTTCTTCTTCCCTTGCAACACAGTCCCTCGAAGACAAAGACGGGAAAGAAGAAGAAGAAGAAGATGCTTTCGAAGCAAGCAGCAGCCGTTGCTGCAGCCACGGCAGCAGCTCTTTTCAGTAAGAAGCCACCTCCCTACCCTCGGCTTCACCCTGATGGTGCATCTTTGTTTGCTGACCAGAACTTGTAGATGCTGCAACAACGTTTGCCGCACCCACGTCGTACTGTCCCGTTTCCAACCAGATATGCTTCCAATGGGGCGTTCCCCAGGCCGCCGCAGCTTCCTCGCAGGCAGGAGGAGCCAACGTGTATTTCCAGCTCCGCGCGCCCACCTCGTACCAATGGATCGGCCTCGGCATCGGCTCCCAGATGGCCGGCGCCGACATGTTTGTCATGTACGATGCTGGCAACGGCAATGTCACGCTCAGCACGCGACCGGGCCAGAACCACGTCATGCCCACGTACCAGGCCAAGAGCGGCGTCACGCTCCTCGCGGGGTCGGGCATCACCGACGGCTACATGGTGGCCAATGTACGCTGCAGTAACTGCGGCGAGCTGACGCTGGGCGGCACCAACGCGTGGATCTCAGCCTGGAAGTCGGGGTCGTCGCTCGCTTCCACCAGTCCGTCTGCCCGCATCTCATACCACGACAGCCACGACTCCTTTTCGGTGGATTTCACAAAGGCCACCCTGTCGACCGACGCTAATCCATTTGTCGCCGGCAGCAGCAGCAGCGACACGACACCCCAGCCGGATGGCACTTCCGGCTCGGGCGCGGGTGTTGTCAAGCAGGACGGCAACCCAAACATGACCATTCTGCGAGCCCACGGCGTCATCATGTCGCTCGTCTTCCTGATTGGGTTTCCCGTCGGCTCCATGCTCATGCCCCTGGTCGGCAGGTGGATTGTGCATGCAGCCTGGCAGGATGTGTTTTTCCTCCTCATGTGGGCAGGCTTTGGCGTGGGCTACGTCCTTGCCGAACGGACCAACCTCGTAAGTCTCCTTATTCTCTTCCTCACCCCCCGGCTGTCCATCAGGAGCCTACGCGTTGTCATGTCTGAGGGCTCTGCTCGTGAGTCGGGCAAGATGTGATGGCGTCACCAACTGACACGATTGCACCAACTAGTTTTTCAAACAGGCCCATTCGCGCTTGGGCGTCATCCTGTGCTGCCTGGTCAGTCTGCAGCCCTTGCTAGGCTGGCTCCATCACAAGCACTACGTCAAGCACCAGCGGCGAGGCATCGTCAGCCACGCGCACATCTGGTACGGCCGCGCCCTCATCATCCTGGGCATGGTCAACGGCGGCCTGGGCATCCAGCTCGCGGGCAATGACAGCCACTGGATCATTGCCTACAGCGTCGTCGCAGCCGTCTTTGCTGCCCTGTACCTGGCCTCGATTGTTCTGGGCGTCTTCAAGCGCCGGTCTCGGACCAGCAGGCACAGCAGCAGCAGCATGGAAGAGACCAAGTGAAGGGGTCTGGTTGTCTGGTCTGGGGAAACAGAGCGCAGGTCGTAAGAGGCAGGGTTCTGTATGGGGAGGGCTGAAGATGTACTGGTCAGGCCGGCCGGCCGGCCGGGATAGTCATGAGGCCCGGACCTTTTGAGGATCAGGCGAGCAGGATGATAATACGACCGTATATCAAGGTATATAATGCTATTTACTTGTACGCACATGGAAGTTTTGGATGACGCATCGTGCCGTCTCGGGAGTAGCTCTCAAACACTTGATTCTTGAACAAGGCTCATGCCGTTTTCCCTGCCAATACACGGAACCTCTAGACGATGCCTCGTGCTGTCTCCAGAGTGGCTCCCACGTGCTCGTTCCGTTAAATGAGGCTTACCGTGTGGTGAGGCAGGATGGACCCGGGCGAGCGATGAGAAGTCAAGACTGCCCAGAAAAGACTCACACGCAAGGACGCGGTGCAAAGCGCGGATAGGGGTGCCGGCTTGTGCGGACCGATAACGAATTTCGCGTTTTTAAGCTCAGAGTCTTACTAGTGCTCGACAACGCCAGAGCGAAGCTCTATCGCTGCGCCAACAACCCACAGGCAGGTCTCACATCGAGCATCGACGTCTATCGGGGCCACGGCAAAGGCAACTAACTCTATTGAAATCTTCACGACAGTCAAAGAAGACAAAACTTCCTCTGGTGCGTGGTGCGTGAGGACGCCATGAGACACGGCAAGCGTTGCCCAAAGAACCGAGGGCGATAGATGCCCCGGCCCTGAAGCCATACCGTCCAAGTTCCGAGGATACGAGCCACCGCCATCATGGCTTCGCTCAAAGGACGTCAGGAGAAATAGTCTCTCTCTCTCTGGCTGCTGCTGGCCGTGATTGCGAATTCGCGCTCGCGGACGGGCGAAGAAGCAGTCGTCACCCATCCCGTCGCTGCGAGCCACCGTCATCATGGCTTCGCTCAAAGGACGTCAGAGAAAACAGGCTCTCTCTCTCTCTCTCTCTGGCTGCTGCTGGGGCCGTAATTGCGAATCCGCAATCCCGGACAGGCGAAGAAGCAGCCGTCACCCATACCGTCGCTGGACGCGCGAGTACCCGCGGCTCGCGGCCATGATCACCGGACTGTGTGTGCCAGAGACAAAGAAAAAAAAATACCCGCAGGTCACGAGTCGAGTAGCAATACGGCCTAGAGCGCCCAGCGCAGCAGCAGATCGCTTGATGCTTCGCTTCGGGCTGACGCTGATGCATGTGTGTGCGCCAGAGCATGGTCAGTCAGGTTGGCTCACTCGAGCAGCAAGCGCAGAACGGATGCACAGATCCGAGGGCAAAGAGAACAATACGACAGCAGGATGGCTGCCGCTGCCGGGGAAGAATGTATTCAAGTGGATGTCCCTCTCGGTGCTGATGGGACTCGCAGAGACGCGGATGCGTGGCGTTGGCCGGGTTGGAGTCCTTCCTGTCAATCACTGGCGGCCGCGCTTGAATTTTTTGTTGTCCTTTGGAGCCTAGGTGTGACTCGCGTCGGTTCGCAGTGAGTGAGAGGACTTGGCAGTCGGATAAAAGGCAATGCTCGACGAAGATCCCTCCCGTCATGGTCTACCGCGACGTTGCTAGCCCCCTTTTTCTACCGTGATCTGCCCGGGAACCAGGAGCCGCACAGCCCTCCGAGTCCGTGAGCCTGGAAACGACCTCGCAGGACGTGTCTCCCAACGTGACTGACTGACATCCCCGAACGGACGGACAGGACCGCGCAGGAGCACCGTCCCCCTGCCGTTGGCCCGCGACGCAGTGCAGTGCAGTGCAGTGCTTCTCGCCGGCTACAGGAAATCGCAAACGACGTTCCAGAACGCGTCTGCGTCCTCAAACATGGGCAAATGTCCCGTCTGCGGCACGACTCGCAACTGAGCCCCCCCGGCGCCCAGCAGCCCTCTGAAGCCGTCCATGGCCTTGACGAGGGCCCCCTTGGCGTCCGCCTCGCCCGCCACAAACAGGCCGGGAACATGGCAGCCTGGCATGCCGGGCCTGACATCGTAGTCCCACAGGGCCGTGCAGCTCTCCCTGAACCCCTGGACATTATTGCGCGCCACCATCTGGGTCATGGCCGCCGCCGCGGCGTCGTGCGACGCCGGGTGAAACCACCGCTCGACCGTCTGCGCGGCCAGCGTCTTGATGCCGTTTCCGGCGTCGGCCTCGGCCACGGCGATGCGGTCTTTCCAGGCCTGCGTGTTGGCGGGGCTCGAAGCCGCGTTGAAGTCGCACGCGATGAAGCGGCCGAGCCGCGAGGGATGCTGGAGGGCGAAGCTGAGCGTCGTGGCGCCGCCCATCGACACGCCGACCAGCGCGTGCAGCCGGGGAATGCGGAGCGCGTCGAGGACCTGGAGCAGGTCGTCTGTGAGGGTGTCGAGCGTGGCGGCCACGGGCGGCTGCGGGATGGCGTGACGGCCGCGCGCGTCGTAGCGCAGGATGCGTACATCGGGCCGGTCGCGCCGGAGGATGGCCACGAGGGCATCCCACATGTGCAGCGAGGTCAGCAGGGAGTTGACAAAGGCGATGACGGGCGCGTCGGGGGACGGATTCCCCTCGAGACGATACGGAATGGTCAGGGCGTCTCTGGTGGTGATGGACGAGGAGATGACGGCGTCGGGTCCGGGGCTGGTCACGGTGGTGCCGTCGGGGGAGCTGAATCCCGCCGCGGCCGCCGACAGCGAGGCGAGATCCCGCGGGGCAGGCCCAAAGATGTAGAACAGAGACCACGTCCGCCGCGTCTCGGCGGCGACGTACTTGGTCAAGACGTCCGTCCGCCACGGCGTGTCCATGGATGCCGTGTGCTCCGGGCCGCCCAGCCCGTTCTGCGGCGCGTAGTCGTGCAGGCAGAAGCAGCGCGCCTCGCTGGCCGTGTTTCCGACGACTAGCGGCGACGGCGTCCGGAACAGTCGCGACCGCAGCCAGCCGGGCACCCTGGCGAGCATCTCGGCATGCTCGTCCTGGAACCAGGCGCGATACTGGTCCGCCGCCCCCGGGACGCCCGTCGTCAGCACAACCTCCTCGGCGACGGTGACGATGCCGGCGGCCTCGGCGTCTGTCAGCTGCGCCATGGGGACGAACGAGGACGACTGCCTGGCGTAGACGAGGTCGTACAAGCGGCGTACCACGTCCACTTGGCCGATGGTGGCGGCTTCGCGGGGCGAGCGATGCGCGCGCAGGGCCGTGTACGCATCTGCCTCGAGGCGGCTCATGGCCGTGACGTCGTAGAGCGCCAGGAAGGCCGGCTGGCCCCCGGCCACGGCGCTGTATCGCAGGCCGCTGGCGAAGACGTCGGGCATGCGCAGGCGTGTCGGGCCGTGTTCGTTGTTGTACCAGTCGTGGAACTGGGCCGGCGCGAGCCCCGGCCGGGGCGTCATGGCGACGCAGAGGATGCCCGGCGGCGACATGCTGGCCTGCTTGCTGCCGCTGCTGCTGCTGCTGCTGCTGCTTCTGCTGCGGAATGAGAAGGTTTTGACGCCAAAGAGGCAGACATGATATCTCGCTTTCATAAAAAAAAAAACACCACAGGCCAACACACACAGACCATGCAAGCGAAATTGTGGATCCGGCCGATCGGGTCGGCAGTCGACTTCGGCTGACGGGGAAGATCGTTTAGCCAGCCACGCATGCAGGTCGCGGTCGAATCGTCACCAGCGCTGTCGGCGCCCGACGGCAGAAACGACAGGCTGACTGTCGGCGAACCTCGAGAGCCGCCCACGTAAGCTGGCCTCGCTGCCGCTGCCCCGGCTGTCTGGTTGTTCCAGCAATCAGCGGGGGGTGCCTCCGGCGGCCGGTCACCGCAGCGCAAGACCTCGAGCGTGCGAGGCCAGCCCGCGGCAGCGCCGCCGGAGGCACAGTAGCCCTCCTCCTTTGCGGTTTTGCCTCCGGCGGCGCTGCCGCGGGCTGTCCTCGC
>JAPFUF010000805.1:0-51735 GCA_030780645.1 Aschersonia sp. MBC 508
TTTATTTTTTTATATATTTTTTGTTGTTTGCTCGATTGCTCTCGAGACCTTGCTCTTATCAATTTCGCTAGCTACTTACCTTAGCCAAATAGAGTCTTGGGGCGTTCTGCCAGCTGTCCGTCCAGCACAATGTCCACTTTCTCATTGTAAAAACACAAAAGCCCGGCTATGGCTGCGCTCTCGTGCGTGGGATGCCGGTAGTACCACACCAAATTCTTGTGCTCCTTCCCGTCGACAACGACGTCGTAGTACTCCGCGTCCCCCTTGTACGGACACTTGGTGACGAGGGAGCTCTTGCGCAGGTGAGCTGGATCGACAGCACCGGGTGATATGTAGTAGCGCACGGGGAGGCCCGTCTCATGCAGGTGCACCGACGAGACGGCCTTGGCGATGGTCTTGCCGTCGACTTTCACCTCGATAGGCCGCGAGGACGTCAGGGTGTCGATGCGCTTGAAGGGATCCTTGGGGTGGACGTATACAGGGACGTCTTCCTCGAGCCATTGATCTAGATTTGGGGAAAGAGATGGAGATCAGCCTTCGTAGGACAGTCATGGCAGTACCGGTTTCTCTCTCTCTCTCTCTCTCTCTCTCTCTCTCTCTCTTCCTCTTTTTTTTCCTTCTCTTTTCTCATTGGGGACTCGCTTCATACCCATAGCTCCAAACTCGAGACGCACGAGTCCGGCCAGTGCGCCGAGGCTTCTGTCGTCGGTGAAGCGGATGACGCGATCCGTCTTGCCCTCGTGGACGCCGCTGCTATTCCTGGCGGGAATCGTCACCTCTACGATGGCCGCACGTGCCACACCGTCGCTGCGGATCAGCTGGGTATCCCTATGAGAGCAATTCCTCAGTTCGCCGAGCGGAAGGTAGAATTGCGGGTAGCCATCGTGCTCCCAGACGTGCACAGCCTTGGTCGTGTCGACAATGGTGATGTGATTGTGAATCACGCGCACCCGTCGCGACGTTGCTATCACTTTCCGCGGACCATTCGTGAGTATGTAACGGGCCAAATCGGCAAGACTTGAGAAGAGTGTAAGTTTTTTTTTTTTAAGTTTTTTTTTCTCAATCAGATTCCGCGTTGTGGTCAGTTCTCACTGAGCGGCCATGGAGCGGGTGCTGGGGGTTGGTGTTGCTTCTTTCAGTGCGACATGGTGGCCATTTCGTTTTGCTTACTCTGATCCTAGTGCTCCTGGCCTTGCCATGATCTCCCCTCGCTGCTGTTCGATGCTTCCTTTTTTTTTGTTCCTTTCTTATGGGAGGCAGCGAAGAAATATTACTCTTTTATTTTTGATCAGGATTGCGAGAGCTCCGAGCCGCGGGCGAAGAGGGCGCCTTCGCTATTCTTTTGATATGTAAGGTATCTCTGCCCTCTTATATGGCGGGGAAATCGTGGCATAAGCGGATGGTTGGGGGTATTTAGAAAATTGCGCGCACTTATCCAGCCGCCGCAGATCATGCATGCATCCGTCATTTTGAGTGAACAATACACGCGCACCCACAACCCATGTCAGCGCTTACCCCGCAAAAGGGTCTGTCACTTTTTTTTACTTTTTCTTTTTCTTTTTTTTTTCTCTCAATCTGCGCTCTCATGACGCAACAAGCTGGAACGGATGTTGGATGGTCTCGGGCGGAGAGATGCGAGAATTCTCCGCAGCTCTGTTTGGCTGGCAATCTGGTCGATTCGCAGGCCCCCGCGAGACATCACACTGGCACGACAGAAGTTCCTTTCTCACCGGTTTTCCCGCCTCTTCGACAAGTTTGGCAGTCTGCTGAAGTGAAGGACGTGTCATTTGCTGTGATGACATGCGCTGTGCGTGCTGCCCACGTCTGCCGAGGGCACCATGCGGTCTTGCCTCTCCCCTTCCTTCCCTCCTTCCTCCCCTCCCCGCTCTTTCGCGGACGGAGTTCAGCCCGGGCTGGGCGCCTAGCGTGCAAGAGAAAGGGATAAAAACAGAAAGGAAAAACAACAACGATGATTGCCAAGCCACCCAGTTGGGAATGGGAAATGTGCCGAACAGCGCGGCGTTGGACGAGATAGGAAGTATTGCTCGCTTGTCTAATTACGATGGGCCGACCTTGGGATGGCCTTGTTTCACTCTCGTTGATGGGGAAGCTTGCTGCTTGGTCTGATAGGTCGCACGCAACGTGGGTATTGTGCATCCTTTTGTTCCTCTGGTCTCTTTCCCGAGTCTGAGACATCAGACGTCACCGAGACCCGGCGCCATCTGCCACAGCGCGAGATTTCGACGTGGATGGAGAAGGGTCTCGGTTTTCGTCCGATGTTCCTAGAGTGAAATGGTGATCAGCCGCAAAACGAACCCCCAGGGTTGCAGCATCCCCCCTGAGCGACACATACACCGCAGGCTCGTCGATCAAGTAACTGGTCCACAGCCGTCCACGTCAACTGATGATGCGCAGCTGGACGTATGTAGACCCTGCGATGGCGCATTTTTTTGGCATAACATCCTGACCCGACGTGTACTACATCCCGCTCCCCTGCCTTACGTCATATGAAGCGGCAAGCTGCGGCTTGTAGCAGCCGAAGCGAAGAAGAAGAAGATAACGACTGGACATAAAAGCCGCCTTCATGCAGACAAGAGTATGGCTGGGTGCCCATGCACGATTTTGCGACTCGTGATCAGCCAATCGACCCATTCTTGAGCAAAAGCTGGGAGCTTTCAGGGGTCACTGTGACCTCAATCCGACGTCACAAACGGCTACAGGCAGAAATCCGGTCAGTGCCGAGCAAGGGGTCTCTTCATTGGCCTATTCCATGTCACATGTACGGCGAACCAGAGCTGCACTCGAGCACCCTCCATATTTCGACATTGAAAGACTGTTTCGATCACGTGGGCACCCGGCGGTCAAGCGTTGCCTGCCGGAAACACTTGGAACGGACCGGTAAGCTATTCCTCAAGACTGTTTTCGCTACGACGTTGGGTGACTGTACTCCTTACACGACATTGTTCCCCGAGGTCCATAGTCATGCCAGGGGTGGTGTGCTGACATCCAAGGGGGAGCCCAGTCTCTTATGGCCGGGTGATTGTCTGTAATTTCCGTTCGGATGTCCTGCCGAAATATGACCAGACTACCCTAAAGTGAAGCGCCTTCACAAGTCTCCAGAGGAGTATCTCCGCAGGACAGTCGCCAACTCGTATTTCAATGAGCTTCTCGATTTCTCATCCTTCCCTCAAGGGATGCTCGATGGCTTCATCCGAGGGTGGAGAACTCTCTCGCGATTGCTCTTTTTACTTAAAACTTGAGCAAAGGGCATCTACAAATGTCGCCATACTTCCTTTCCTCTCTCAATGAACATGACGCAGGCCTCCCATACGAGCTGTCGTCTTGAGATATGCTGTAGGCAGTTCGCGTCCTAAAGGGTCTAAGCAACTTCGCGACAAGAAGTGCCGCCGAGGGGAAAGGGAACGCGTGCAGTGTGTTCGAGGATGGATACCTGCTGCATCACATTCAAGTTTGAGACTAATCTGTAATATTCACTCATCCTGCTTCACAAGTATTACTTCCACCAACCTGACATAGCTTTGACTCAATTTCTCATGGAAACAAAGTCACAGACTACCGGACGTGTCAACTACAGGTGCGAGGCTGTCTGGTTGGCCGTGATGGATACGCAATCGAAGCAGCACGCGTGATAAAAGCAATCGAGGGAACTCTGAAACACACTCCATCCAGTGGTGACTCAGACGATCTGCAACACATCGTTTGTGAGAGGCCAATGCGTCCTACCCTAGGTTGACTGGACGTGCTACTCATTTCACTTCACAAACCCGATACAATTTGTGGACGACAATCCCAATTGAGCCTGTCAGCATAGTTGGTTCTCTTTCCCTTTGCAGGTCATCCGTCGGACAATGACATCAAGCTGAGACGACAGAATCGTGGCTAGCAGACCTCTAGGATTGATTAGGCCCTTTCCACGATTGCGCCCGTTCTTGTCCGACATGCGTGTCGGGCCGTCTTGTCGGACTAGAATAGACACGAGGCCATGGCCTTCGTCTCGTTAGCTTGAATCACTGGTCACCGATGTGGGAGTGCGCTAATGCTGTTGAAGGCTCAGTTGCTGCAGGCAACTTATTAACATTGGGTCGGGCTTTGTGTGGGTCGAATGTAGTTCTTGAAGAGGGCGCCATTATTGGAATTGCTTTGCATCCAGCGCGATCTTCGTCAGCGGCTCAGACGGAACGTCGCCAGGTATGCTTTCGATGTCTACTCAAGTATTTTTCGGCATCAAACATATCCAGATCAAAATCGATGAACTTAAAGCAGAGCCAGCAGTTTGAGCAGAGCCCCCACTAGTTAATCTCGATGGGAGGGAAATTACTGTAGCGGAGCTTAATGAACGGCAATTGCCGAGCCAAGTCTGTTTGTCCCAGTGGGGTATAGACTCCTGTGTGACTGCAAACACTTAAATGACTAAAAATGTGCTGCCAGCAAGCACAACTCGACCTGGTCCCAAACAGCACGTCATTATTGCTGGCGGTGTTTGATTGCGGTAGTTATGGCAGCCATGAGCCCTGTGGTACGAACCAAGGGGACCGGCCCCAAAGTCGACGCAGGGTTGTTTTGCAGGGGAGTTCCTGAGCCCCAACAAATGCCTGGCCACAAAGGAGCCTGTTCAACGCCCCGAATGCGAATCGGCCTACAGAACGCGTGTCCATTGACAGACGCGAAGATCGTAGTGTCGCAGAGCCACATGGACCAGCTCGGTGAGCCGTCGTGAGTAGATGAGCAATACCAATGCCTATTGAGTCACTTATGGCTTGATGAAAAGCAGGCGGAGCGGCGTCGGCGTGCGGGTTCGCGATGAAAAGCTCTCGATACAACGTCGAGTCTGTGTAGTGGTTTTCAGCAGCTTCCCCACCTTTCGAGCTCAGAATATGCCTTGTTGAGGCATTTTCCTTTGGAGCGCCTTGGCGGTGCTTCAATCTGGAACAGTCGTCTCGCGCACGGCAGGCAAATGCAAGGCCGACTTTATCTTGCTCCTGTCCAGGCCGCGCCGGTTCTTAGAGTTGCGTTCCCGTTCCTTGGCGGCGGTGACATGCTGTTTGCAGTCAAGCCCAGTGGACACGAGGGGGCCGCAAGGAGCCAGGGTTGTGGCCCTTGATGTCGCGTCCATAGAGCAGCCACGGATTTCATTGATGACCTTTGTAAAGCCCGTGGCTGATCTGACGATGGCCGGGGAGCCCCTCACTGGCCAGACGAGCTTGGTTTTGCATCAGAGCTTGTGGGAGCTGGATGAAGAGCGGGGTTGAACCCACTGTCGAGATGATCTGATGGAATTGAGTCGCTGATGGCCGGTCCCCGTCCGACCGCAGGTACTTGCTGGTGGTGGTGGCGGCGGTTGTGGTTGCTACCTGCCGTGACACGGTGAAGCCCAAGTTGGTTGAAAGCCGGCAGGCACCTTTCTCCTCGCTTCTGCTCTTTCCTGCGGATTGCATTCGTCACTACAACAGCAAGAGCAGAAGGAACAATCATTGCTCCGGCAGGATGCGGTCCTCAATTGTCAGCAACAGCATCGCATCGTTGCGATCGACCGGCAGTCGGCCAACAGCGGCATTTCCTGCACCATGGATCACAGCAGCGACCGTTTGGCGTCCCTTCGTCCGCAACGGCGCTACCCTTGTGGACACTCCGACGTCCGCACACGATCGGCCTGAGGCCATTGAGAACTCAGCTCGACAGACCAATGCGATCAAGATCCTCAGGAATGCCGTAGCTGCTAACGCCCCGAGACAGAATTGGACGAGAGAAGAGATCTCTGCCATTTTCTACCAGCCGCTGCTCGAATTGGCACACCAAGCTGTAAGTCAGGCACATCCGGTCGCTCCCATTCGTATAGTTCTGAGGGAATATAATGTATCGTTACTGCATGCAACAATTGGAAAGGCAAAACGAAGAAGACAAGGGCAACATAGAGGAAACTAACAAATGCACAGAGCCTCGTGCATCGGAAATTCCACAGTCCCGGCGAAGTCCAACTCTGTACGCTCATGAACATCAAGACTGGTGGCTGCACCGAAGACTGCTCCTACTGTGCACAAGCGACGCGCTACCAAAAAGGAACGGGCCTCGAAGCCAAGCGCGTGGAGACCGTAGAGTCCGTTCTTGCTGCGGCAAGGACTGCCAAGGAGAATGGCAGCACGCGGTTTTGCATGGGCGCCGCTTGGAGAGACATGCGAGGCCGCAAGAACAGCTTGAAAAACATTACGGAAATGGTCAAAGGCGTCAAGTCTATGGGTATGGAAGTGTGCGTCACACTCGGCATGATCGACAACGAGCAAGCCAAGCAACTCAAAGAAGCCGGGCTTACGGCGTACAACCACAATGTCGATACGAGTCGAGAATTCTACCCAAATGTCATTACGACCAGGTCGTACGATGAACGGCTGAAGACACTGGGCCACGTCCGCGATGCAGGCATCAATGTATGTTCGGGGGGGATTCTTGGTTTGGGGGAGTCATCCGAGGATCGCGTCGGTCTTCTTCATACTGTCTCTACCCTGCCTTCTCATCCCGAAAGCTTCCCCGTCAATGCGTTGGTCCCAATTAAAGGCACGCCCTTGGGAGACACGACACCAATCGCATTCACTAGCATGCTGAGGACGATTGCGACGGCACGCATTATCATGCCTGCCACCATCATCAGGATCGCTGCTGGGAGGAAAGCCATGTCCGAAGAAAAGCAGGCCCTCTGCTTCATGGCTGGGGCCAATGCAATTTTCACTGGAGAGAAGATGTTGACGACGGACTGCAACGGCTGGGATGAGGATAATGCCATGTTTGGCAGATGGGGCCTTTCACCGATGAAGAGTTTCAACAAGAAGGCCGTGGAAGGGGCTGGAGATATTGACGCCGCCAGCTCTTGAGTACGTTGTATAAAGCTGCAACTTAGCTTAGCAGCAATAAACGCATTCGGAATGAGTCAAATGAGTAAAGACGTCCAGAATGCAGTTTCGTCTCATTATGGTCGCTTATAGTTTACTAAATGTCTCCATGGGCGCCGGTACGTACGCTACGGCTGTTGAAACCCGTTCCGGTTCCGACGCCGCCACCGCCGGCTCATGATCGGCGAGCTGTTCCTGCAGCCACTCGTCGATTGCCGTGCAAAAGCCCCTCACCTCCGCAACTGTGTTTGCGGCATGTAGACAAAGTCGTACCCTATCTGTTCCCTCAGGTACGGTGGGAGCCACAATCGGCCGCACCATGAAGCCTCTTTGCTGGCAGTGACGGGCCAGATGCCTCGATCTTGATGAGAAGAGCGGGATGATGGGTGACTCGGGCGGCATGGTGTTGATTCGAAAGATGTGCGGCGGCGGCCGATGCCTTTGTGACAGAGCCACGAGCAAGTGGTATGTGTCCCCCATCAACGATGTCAAATGCCGCAGCATGCCATCAGCTTTGCCCAGCTCGAGGAAGCCATAGGCAGTCTGGATGGCGACGAGCAGGGGATATCCCATGGCCGTGGTGTAGATTAAGCTGCGCGCATAGTTGATCAAGTATGCCCTTGTGATGGGTGTACAAAGCACGATGGCTTCAGCACGAGAAAGATGAGGGTGCAAGTCAGCATAGGTGTTCATCAAGATAGCTTGCTTGCGGTTTTCCGACGTACCGCCTGCGCATCCCATAGCTTTCCCAAAGGTGTGAAGCCGAGCCCATATCCGATCCTCCAGCCCGAGCTCACTGACCAGGCCTTTGCCGCGATAGCCGAGCCACCCTGTCGAATGGGCCTCGTCGACGATGACATGTCCGTTTCCCCGCGGCAAGTGCCTCTCGACGCACTCGACGATATCTCGCAGGGGCGCGACATCGCCGTCCATGCTGTACACGGCCTCGACGGCAACAAAGACATTTGCGGCCGCACCCCTCAGCTTGTCGCCGTCTTGCCCCGCCAGCAACCCCGAGAAAACCTCGTCCAGACTCTGCAGCGATGGCAGGGGGCCCAGAGCTGCTGTCCACCCCGTCTTTTGCCCGCTCGTAGCGCTGGTCCCCGTGGCTTTCACGCAGTTGTGCGCAAAGGGAAGCGTGCGTTTGGCGCGTCCCAGGCGCATCCCATCGTGGACACTGGCGTGGATGAGCTCATCGTACACGACGTAGTCACCGTTCTGGGGTGCGCACGCGAAAAGACCCGTGTTGGCCTCAAAGCCGGAATTGAACAGCAGCCCTGCCGGCGCGCCGTGGAACTGTGCGATGTTCGCCTCGAGCTTCTCTGCAAAGGCCGTGTTGCCGTCCAGTAGACGGGAGCCGCCAGAGCCCAATGAGAAAGCCTCTTGCTGCTGCTGCTGCTGCTGCTGGCGCGGCGTACAGGAGGCTGCTGTTTCCAAATGGGCTATGTAGGAGCGCTTAATGTCGGGATGCGCAGAAAGCGACAGGTAGCTGTTGGAAGAAAAGTCGACGGCGTTGGGGTCGCGTAGCGTTAGTCGGCGCAGACGGTTGTGCGCTTCTCGCTTCTGCAGGATGGACGCATATCGCTCGTCGAGGAGCTTTCCGGAGGGGCTCATGATTTCAAAACTGCCAATTGACGGCAACGACGACTCTTCATTTCTGTTGTATTCTTTCCGGCTCTTGATAATCATCACGCGCAAGGAATTTTAGAAATCGATACATCCACCCACACCCACATACTCACACACATGTACACGCACGCAAGCTCGAAAAAAAAAAAGAATGACCTTTGTCCAGATGGGATTGGTTCCTGCGCTGGTCCTGCCTGGTGCCTGGCTGGCCTGGTTGATTGACCTTCAGGGGATGGGCCCCTCTCCTCTGCCCCCCTCCTCTCCAGCCTGCCTACAACACATAGACTGCGATCACCTCCACAAGACGAGCCCCAGCCGCCAAGCATCGAGGCTGAGGCTTGTGCTGAGCGTACAAGGGTTGGTAAAGTAAACTACGCTTTGGCCGGCAAGAGGGGGCGGCACTTTAGACGGCACGGCCCTCGGGACACTTTTTCTTCTTCTTCTCGGATGCTTTCCACCATGCGGTAACCAGAAACACGTTCATTGTCCAGCGTATGCTCCAAGAATTGACTGCAACCGGACGTGGCAGTTCGCGGGGTTGATCAAATCTCTTCTCTCCCGTCTTCGCACAGCGAGGCCAGCCCACGGCAGCGACGCCTGCAGCGCCGCCGTAGGCATCTGTGGTGCGTGGTTTTAAAGTGTCTCGCGCCCCACCTCTCGATGGAACGCCAGGAAACAGCCAAAAGTTCTTGGCCGATGCTATCCCTGGTCCCGGCTACAATGGGGACACCGTACCGCCGAGACCGGTCGTGTCAGGGCCCTTTTTCCGGCTGAAAACACCGAGCCAGGCCCCGTCCGTAAGGGATTGATCGAAGCGGACTAATCAATTTTGGCCTCGGCTCTACATACGTGTCTTCTTGCTACCTTTCTCGTGCAGGGATCCCTGGGCCGGAAACTAGGGCTGCTCCAGCTTTGCTTGCTCCCAAGCTCCGTAAGCTCCCATGGCCCCCGCCCCGAAACGCGCTGCCTCCCCCACCGTCAATCCACTGCGGCAAACCAGCTGCTTAGCTGTAGCTGTGGTGAACCTCAACAAAACACCAGGAGAGCTGTACTCCAGTCACGCCGCAAAGCCTAAAGAAAGAGCTTGCGACGCCATTGACAAAAGCAGCATGCATCTTCTGCTACACAGCCGACGCGCCTCGAGACAGAGTATACGTACGCCCCTTGGCTTGAGTCCGAAGCTCCTCGCTCGCGTGGCCAATCACATCTCGAGATGAAGTCGCCTGTGGCTTCGCTGCTCTGGCGCTCGCTCCGCGTGTACCAGGTGTTTGGGGCAAACACCGACGTTGGCAAGACCATTTTCACGACACTGCTGGCCAGAACGGCCAAGAAGCTCTGGAAGGATGAGAGTGTTACGTTTCTGAAGCCCGTCTCGACGGGAGCCGAGGACGAGGCTGATGAGAGGTGTAAGAAGCCAGCGTGATTCCCATGCCTTGAATTTTCTTCCCCCCTTCCCTCTTTCCCACTCTCATTAATTTTGTGTGTGTTTATATACGTGTGTTCTGCCTTTTGCTCTCTTTTTATTTGAGCCTCTTGCTTTATTCTGAAAAAGTTTTCTTTGCTTTGGCTTAAGCTCGAGATAGCAGCAGGACTGACTGCGACTAGAAGACACGCTGGAAAGGTATTGATGTGCCGTCCTGACTGAGGAACGAGCAGACACATTGCGCGCTTCGCGCCGGGTGTAGACCGTAGCACCTTGTACCAGTACGACATTCCGTGCAGCCCGCACACGGCAGCCAGGGCATCAGGAAGAGTACGCTACCCCCATCTGCTTCCGCAGCTGTATTTGCTTACATGTCACTGCTCTATGAAAAGCCCGTCCCGTCTGACGACGCACTGCTTGCCAAATGCCGTGGCTTTGCTGCTCGCTGTGCCGCCCGAGACAACAAAGGATGGCTGTTCATGGAGACGGCGGGTGGTGTTCACTCGCCCGGCCCGTCGGGAAAGACGCAAGCTGATCTCTACATACCGCTGCGCGCCCCGTCTGTCCTCGTTGGCGATGCTCGCCTGGGGGGCATCTCGCAGACCATATCGGCCTTTGAATCACTACGGATCCGCGGCTACGACGTCGAGTCGGTGCTGCTATTCCGTGAGGACACGTACGAGAACTACCGCTTCCTCACAGACTACTTCCAGGAGAACTACGGCGTCCCCGTCAGCGCCGTGTCAGTGCCCCCCGAGCGGCAGACTCAAGATGCTGAGAGGGACGCGGCCGCCCTGGAGAACTACTACAGCGGGAAGGATGCTGGAGAAGTCGCCGCCCAGGTCTTGGAGCAGCTGCACGACAAGCACATCAGCCGCCTGTCCGACCTGGACTCTCTGGCACACCGAGCCAGCCGGCACATCTGGTACCCCTTCACGCAGCAGAGCCTTGTCGGTCCTGCGGATATAATGACGATTGACTCCGCCCATGGTGACTATTTTCAGACATTATTGCCGCACCATGACAGGTCACCACTATCATCACCATCGTCACCATCATCATCGTCACCATCATCACCGCCACCATCTTCAGCGGCCGCCACCACTGCCGAGACAGCAACATCCGCGACAGTGCCTGTCCTACAGTCGTCCTTTGACGCCTCTGCCTCCTGGTGGACGCAAGGCCTTGGCCACTCGAACCCGAAGCTCACCCTCGCCGCTGCCTATGCGGCCGGCCGCTACGGCCACGTCATGTTCGCCTCGGCGGTGCACCAGCCCGCCATGTCGCTCGCGGAGACGCTCCTCGCGGGCATGGCCAGCCCACGCCTCAGCCGCGTCTTCTACTCGGACAACGGGAGCACCGGCACAGAGGTCGCCGTCAAGATGGGCCTGCGCGCTGCGAGGAAGCGCTACGGCTGGGACGCGCGCCAGAAGCTCGAGATCCTGGGCCTCAAGGGCGCGTACCACGGCGACACCATGGGCGCCATGGACTGCGCCGAGCCGGGCATCTTCAACGAGAAGATTGAGTGGTATCAGGGCAAGGGCCACTGGCTGTCGTATCCGACTGTGCTCTGCAAGGCGGGCAGGTGGACCGTCACGGGCATTGATGGCGGCGGCGGTCGTGAGGACGGTGCGGAATTCTCGTCCCTGGCCGACGTTTTCGACGTGCGCGCGAGGGAGGCTGCCGGACAGCATGCGCCGTATGAGGAATACGTACGGGCGACGCTGCGCGGATTGCAGGCCGCCGGTCGCAAGTTTGGCGCACTCATGCTGGAGCCTATTGTTCTTGGCTCAGGCGGCATGCAGTTGGTGTAAGTCTTTGCATCTGCTGCGCTCTGTGCATTTGTCTCATGCTTTCGTCTCACACGCTCAACTTACATCCTCCACATGCACAAACTCACACACGACCCCTTTCTTTCCCCTTTCTCCCACTCCTCTCTCTCTCTCTCTCTCTATATCTCTCTCACTGTCTCACTGTCTCTCTTCCCTCCTCCCTCTCTCTATCTCTCTCCCTCTCTCCCCCTCCTTCTCTGCATATGTGTGATCTTGCGTAAGTCTCTAAAATGTAAACATATCTGCTTTCACTGTCACATGCCGCATCGCCCGCGTCGTCTGCACTCACCCATACTATCATTCCAACACACTCTCTGATCCTTTCCCCTTTTCCCCTTACTCCCCCACCACCATCTTCTCTCCTCTCCTCTTCGCCTATCAGCTTCTACTGACCTTGACCCGTCCTGTGACTAACAAACTCCCTTTCAACTTAGTGACCCATTGTTCCAGCGAACGCTCGTCAACGTCGTTCGTTCCTCGCCACATCTCTTTGCCGAAAAGCCCACGCAGCAACCGCAACCGCCACCGCAGTCCGAAACCAGGGACGAGCAGGAGTGGACCGGGCTGCCCGTCATCTTCGACGAAGTATTCACGGGCCTCTACCGCCTCGGCCGCTTCACGCCCTCGTCCTTCCTGCACACCCACCCCGACATCTCCGTGCACGCCAAGCTCCTCACGGGCGGCCTCGTCCCGCTCTGCGCCACGCTCGCCTCCGAGTCCATATTCAACACCTTCCTCAGCCCGGACAAAACCGACGCGTTGCTCCATGGACACAGTTACACGGCGCACCCCATCGGCTGCCAGGTCGCCTTGGAGTCGGTGCGTGAGATGCAGAGCATGGAGGCCCGTGGGGCGTGGGATTGGGCCATACAGCGCGGAGGCTGGTCGAATGACGACGACCAGCACGGAAAGCAGGAGGGAGCGAAGGGGCAAGCACAGGGCGTGTGGTCCGTCTGGCCAAGAGATTTCGTCGAGGATCTGTCCCGCGTGACGGATCGCGTGGAGGGGGCTTGGGCGCTGGGCAGTGTTTTGGCCATTCATTTGCAGGACAAGGCCGGCTCTGGGGGATACAGCAGTAATGCTGCGCTCGGACTGAGGGATGCGCTGAGCGCGGGACGGCAATCAGGGCACTTTGATGATGGCGGCCCCTGGAATGTGCACAGCCGCGTGCTGGGGAACGTGCTCTACGTCATGGCCAGCCAGGTGACTTCCGAGACAAGTGTTCGACAGCTTTGCGAGTTGCTGCTGGAAAATATCCAGGGAAAGTGAAGCCGTCAGCTTTGGCAGACAATACAAGTATGGAAGCTCAGGAGAGGGCACGGCATGTTTTGTCACATTCTCATGCTCACTATTCTGTCGCTTCGGAGAAGTTGCATCGCTTCCGTCATGAACTCAAGTTCATGGCACACCCTTGACTGTTCTTCGTAAAACCGGATTTCATCTACACATTGTCCTAGTCCTTCACTGGATGCGCTTGCTTCTCTGTTCCCTTCAACAAGGTCCAAGGGTTTGACACTGCTGCCAGCAGAAAGAGAGAGCGCAGCCTCAGAGAAGACAAGCAGCGAGCCCGAGTAACGTCCCTAAAAATGTTGGGCCTGACTGGGCGGCTTTGTTGGCTTTGGCTGGCGGCAAGGCGTCTGTAGCAGCCGATGTCGTTGCGGCAGCTCGGCTAGTTGTCCTGCAATCAACTTGCTGCATACTGGCAGTAGCGGTCTGCGAAGGACGATTCGATGGCTCGCGTCGCTTCACTATGGGCTGTATTTTTGCCCCCACAGCTAGGAAGCGCTCTTGTACCATTTCCCGCATGTCCTGTCTTCTAAGCAATGCACTGAGCCATTGAGCGGAGATTGAGGCGCCGCAGTCATCGTGGTGACCGTGATTGTGCTGCGACTCATCACGCCTCGAGAAGTGGACACCAGGTGTAGGCCTCCAGCAGTTGTCCTCGCTGCGCGCAGCGCGCAAGCCACATATTTCTAGCTTTTTGCAATCACCGCGGCACTTGGTGTCAGCCTTCCAGCCCCGGCTTTTGCGAGACATGTACTGATCAAACAATGGTTCGTTCTTATCCAACGCGATGGTGACGTTGTGCCAAAACGAGGGAGACAGTTCCGCTCTCACATCAGTCATTGGGGGATCGATCCAGCGGCCATAGGTCTCTTTGGCGGAGTAGAACTTCTTCCAAACTGGACCGGACGTCTGAAACGCTGGGTCCTCCATATCGGCAATGTAGGTATGCGCGTCAAGAACCGCAAAAGTATCGGGATCGACGTCGTAGACCCGAAAAGACGGCTGCCCGGAGGTCGGTGTAAGTGAAGGGCAGATGTATGAAACCGCCAAAGCGTTGAGATGGGTCCGTTCTACGTAGTCGGAGTAGCTTATCTGGAAGTGATCGACATGAGTGTGTCCAAAAAACATTCCCTTAATTATCGGGGAAAATCGTCGCACGATTTGATCAAAGTAGTTTGAGCCGTTTGGAAGAGCGTCTGAAGAACCCATGGGCATGTGGCCGATGATGTAGACGTTTTCGGAGGCTTTCTCGGCTCCTTCGAGCTCTTTCACGAGCCAAGTCAGTTGCCCGTTGGGGTCTTGCTCCATCGGGCTTTGATAGAGGACGAAATTATACCGATAATACATATTCGTGTTGAGAGAAATGATCCGAAGATTTCCCTCAGGATATTTGGTAGAATATGCACCCAAGGCTACCGCCTCTTGCAGTGACGAATTGCTGACCGATCGCGACCAACTTCTTGCGAGGCTATTATAGACCCACTGGGTATCATTTCCGACAGATTGCGGTTCGAAGATATTGGCCGGATGGGCTTCATGATTTCCAGCCGTTCCGTAGACACGAAAGTTATAATCGTTCATGGCATTGTAGGCATGACTGACTATAATGTCTTGTCAGAGCTGCAGATGCTGCGCCAGTCCCTCCACGTAGACTTACTGAGATTTTCGTTGTATATCCTGCTGGTGTTATGCAGGCTATGGTCGACAATGTCCCCTGTAAATAGAGTGAAGGCGGCTGTCGGGAACTGATGCTTGATGAAATCGTACATGCTCATCTCCAGTGTCGTAGGCACATCGCAATTATGATCTCCATATGGCCCGGCAGGAAACTGAGTAATACCCGGCTTTGCGTCATGGGTATAAGACCTAGATCGAGGCCCCGTCAGCGTGCGAACAAATCGATCAGAGAGTGCTTCCGAGAGCACATACCGACAGCAGGTAGGTTTGCCGCACTTGGAACTGGCACCCTTTTCGTACAGGGGGTCGACGTGGATATCCGAGTAGTGAATAACCTGAAGTGGCGTCCTTTCGCTGGAAGCTTCGTAGGCTGCAGTATGGTCCACAGGACAAGAAGATAACGGCACAGTCCAGGCATCCACCCTGGGAATATCGCAGACCCCGAAGAATGTAACACAGAAGTGTAGAGATGATTCGGATCCGACCTCCATGTCTCGCATGATCGAGGCGATCATGGGCCCTTCACGCTCGACCACCCCATGACAGAAATCCGCGTCGTATTCCTAGAGCATTTAGGTGACAATCTGCGTGATGGAAGAGTTCTTCGCTTACTGTGCCCGATGTACAAAGGTCTTTCCCCAAGCTGAGGAACGTCTCGTCGCCATCTTTCACTATGCCTGCGAGGACTTTGAGGACACTCTGGAACAATGTCAATGATACCGTTTCATTTCAGAAGAGCAACGTATGAGAAAATGTGTCCGACGGACCTTGCAACCATCGCAGCTATCCAGCAGCGTCTTCAAATCTCCAAAACTGATACTACGCGGTTCACGAGCCCACTCTCCCGTCTCCAACGATCTCTGAAGAGGCTCATGGTCCGATTGGGCCACCGCAACAGCGAGCTGGCAAATGGCAGTGACTAGAAAAAAGTTTCTGAATGGCGTCATTTCACAGCACTTGGCAGCAGAAGGAGATCATGAGATCAAAGCAGAAGAGCAACAATATAACAAAGAATGTTGATGTGGACTATTGACAGGGCATTAATAGTCAAGTCAGTCCTTCTTTCTCCATTCGTCGACATGTCATCACAAATCCGCGGTAATTATCCAACAGAAGTGATGGCATGTGACTGAATGAGTCGCTCGTGTCCTTTTCCAAGAGCTATGATTGAAGTATTTCTCTGGGAAGCCTGTGGTATCGTCTTTGCGTAGTGTCGGCTGGTCCCGTGTTGCCATGTGTTTCGAGCTGACGTTACACTTGACGGCCTTGCTTGTTTTCCCCCTGAAGTTTTATAGATGGAAAAGAGCTTTCATCGTCGAAGACGTGTGACGCTGAATCTGGTGCCGAGGCCTTGCGTGGCGTCAACTGCTGGCTTCGCAGGCAAGTAGATGAGACAAGAAAAACCCAGCGAGAATGCCCGCTAGAATCTAGTCCAAGGAGGAGCACGCGTGTGCCGCGAGCTCTTGACCACCTCAATCAGGAATTTATTCCTTCCCCCCATTTTCAAGCTGACTTGCTTCCCGAGACGCTAAGGCCAGCCGTCAGGGAAGGGGCGGGCGGAAAGGGGGATGCGTCATCGGCAAAGGCCAGGACAAGACATGATAAGCATGCATGCTTCGCGTTGACACCTCGCTTCCTGCCGCCGATCTCCAGCATGCGTCCCGTGGCATCTGCACATGGCCGTCGGGCTCGAGTCCCTGGTCTGCGCTGCATGCGTGTAATGGCCAAGGCCAGGCCCAGTTCCCACTGAGCATACGATTGAGCCAACCAAGTTCCCCGTCTGCGCAACAAGGGCCCGCTGCACCGGACTGACCCGAAAGGACAGCCAACTCGATCATGGGTGCCTTCAGCCAGCATCGCCAAGTATCAATCACCCACCCTCTTCACCAAACTGCCATTTCCCCGCTGTCATCATACGAGCTGCGCTCCCTGCTCATTATTGAGCCATGACCCCTGGAGTCTTGGCAACAGCAACCGACGGATTTTTCTGACCTGTCTTGCCTATCGTCCTCAAATGTGGAATATCCCTACATACTTACTTTGAGATTCACCCCTAAAATATCTACATAATACACATTGATGCGGCTCTTCCTCCTCGCTCTCCTTTCTGTTTCTCCGCTGGCATGCAGTGCGCCTCTCAACCTTCCCATGCGATTGCTTCTGCACGGCCTGCAGTCATCATCGGCACTACTGCACCTCTCGACGGCATATACAGCTCAGGACAGGCCTAGTCGAGTTCCTCCTGCACCCAACCACAATGCAATTCATACCCAACGTTCAGATAAGATACCTCGGGACCTGCATGGACCGCAATGCGCCTGACCCTGGCGGCGTCATCAATCTGTTTGCTTGACTCCACGACAGCATTGCCCTCCTCGAGCGAAATCACCCTTTGAGCGACTTTGACCGCCATCTCGCTGTTCCACATGCCTTCTTGTATCTGATTGGACCGCATGATCTCTATCGCTCGACGTCGTAGCTCGGGATCTCGGCACTTCGTACAAAGGAAAAAGAGCGCAGGGAGGATGCCGACTTCCATATAAAACTGTGGTTCCCGGGTTGCCTGGCTTCTCTTGTTGTCAAGCCCACCAGCTTCAATCGCGTACTCGAGCATTTCCTGAAACTGCTCCGTCCATTGATCCCACATGGAAGGGTCTTCCCTGTCAGGTTGATTCAGCGCTGCGATGTTGATGTACAGATACCGTTTGTGCAATTCGAGCAGTGCTATTGATCGCTTCTCTATCTTGCTCAGACGCTCGAAATTGAGCGTTCTACGAAACGTTTCAAAGGCTTTCGTCCAAGTTTCAAAGCGAGCACCAAGAGTCGCGGATTGACTCATGGACAGATCTCTCCTATACTGCAAGGCGAGCCTCAGAAGGGTTTCTCTTGCCTCTTGAATTGACGACAAAGCCCATTTCGGGCTTGCGCTCGTTATTCGCAACTTCAGCATCGGTGAAATGACATCGGCAAGGCTATGATCAATGTCACCTCCAATGGCCTTGGAGTCAAGATCAGCAATCGACGTTGATCGAATGTTGGAAACCGGCATTTTCCTTACCAAGAACACTTGTGTGGAGATGCGGCCAAAGAAAGCCTCGACGAGCTTGAGAATGGGCTCTATCGATGTGCGTGCGCCACTGCCCATGTGCGCACTTTTCTTAGCCTGCTTCGTAGCCCCTTGTATCATCCTGCAGCCATTCTTGAACAAGTAAATGGCATTGTTAATGTTCTTTCGCAGTATCTGACGACATTGTCAGCACGAGGTGGATCGAGGTGACTTCAAGAGTCGGTCTTTACCTCGATGCATATGAAGATTGTGCAGGACACGAGTTGAATGTGCAAAAACGATGGCTTCTCTGCGCCAGCTTTGACAAGCTCTGAAATAGCCAAATTATACTGCTGCAAGCCATATATCGTCTCGCCACCAATGTCCCGGCTCCAGTAGCGCTCATGATAAGATGACAAGGCAACCAACGCATGCCTGATGCAGGTGCTAGAATGCGCGAGCTGCAAGACTCGGTTACTCCATGAATCGTTTGACACAAAGGTACCAAACTGGACTGCAGTGCGTTCTACAAAAAATTGCAGTGCTCTCACTTCTTGTGACGTAGCCGAGGTGCCAGCAATGCGGGTCAAGGTGAGAGAGGATGAGTGAGCGTCCTTCCTGGGCATGACTTCATATCCATCGCAAATCCTACCAGTTCTGGAACCTAAAGAACACTCGTCAGCACGGGTTTGCAAGACCAACTGATGACGTGCTCGTTGGTCCAGGATGCTGGCACTGACATCTGTCACAGGCTGGACGAGCTTCGTCGCACTTGATCCTCCGGACTAGACTCTGCTGTCAGCAATTCAGGCTGGGCAATGACTGAAACGGAACGTTTGGGTCGGCCACCAGACTTCTGTAGATTGATGGAGTCACCATATTAGCACGATGCGTTCCCGGTTGGTAGTGAGTGCTGTTCGACCCCCGAATCTTCACTCACTTGCAAGTTTTGCACCCTGTTCGCACTTTCGGCGCCATCGCCCTTTGGCGCTGGCCCGGTTTCACTCTTGGCATCTTCGATTCGCATGGACCGTTCTTGACCTCTTCACCTCCGTCGCATCTGACAGTAGTCAAGCCAGAGTCTTTCGGCCGAGTCTATGCATCATATCGCATCGACTCTTGCTAATGGGCCAACAACAGCTTGACGGATCGCGACTTTCATGCCCGTCCGAGAGGAACGAACAACTTGGAGTGCGTAAGCAACCTGGCCTCTCCACCGAGATCTCATAATTGGCGAAATTTACCCCCCCGGCATGACTCTCCACTTCACATGCCTCTCTACGGCATGCTTCACTTCCGAACAAAGACCTCAAGAGCCAGCGCTCTGCAGGTGGCCCTGCACACCTGGCGAAGCTGATCCGGCAGCGCATGAGCATGAGACTTGATGTTAGCAATGCGCGAATGAATTGATCACGCTCTTCACTTCCTCGTTTCAAGGCAGCACGCGAGGCTCTGGAATTTGCCTCACCCTCGATGATTCTGTGTGCCTCAAAACAGCTGAGTGCAGAACCGAGCAACTGGGTAGCATTCTGATGGCTCAGAAACCTGGACCGTCTCAGCCCGCGACTGTCGCAATGCTCGTCGAACGGCAAAGCACGACAAATTGACTCCGCAAAAGGTGCAGCCTCGAATCGCCTTTGACAGAGTGATCCTCAGGCATCCCTCCGTATCCGTACCAAACTTGGGAGGTCGTCGCGGGGAAATTACGGGATCGATAGGGCTTCAGCGTCCCGAGCGAATTACTGGACAGGCTGCTTCACGGCCAACACTGAGAGTGCGAAGAAGTCGAGGAAGCTTCGAATCTATATTGCTGGACAGTACATGCGGCCATGTGCGAGCAACACTCCCCTTTCCATCATTCATTAACCTGGACGCCACAGATCGCACTGAGCATGCCAGAAGAGTTGAGATCTTTGCCTCTCCGGTGACGGCAAGATGCGAAGACCGATTCGCCATTCGCTGATCTTTTGTAGGAGATGGCTCAAATACCCGGACCTCGGCATCTCAGGCAGCCAAAACTGGATGTGAACGCGTGCACGATGACGTTTAAATGCGTCGTCGGGAGAATATCTCCAGATACATGTTGAAGTCGTTGCAACTGAACTGGATCGGGTCTCTTGAAAGATCCCTTACCACTAGATCAGACTGTGAGCCGTCGACAAGAGCCGGGCCGAGTGACATGCCGCGTCAACGTGGGCTTCGGATGCACTTGAACATTTCAATCAGAGGTCGACCAGAGCAACATCACTATAGGTAGTCGCAGCACTGTCCGCATATTCAAGAGCTTCACCAATCTGACCCTGCAGCCGGAGTGGCGTCGGGACCTACAAGTGAATAAAATGGCATCGGCAATCTCGGTGCCGTCAAATTTGCCGCACGCCTTCGGATGTCGCCAGACCCAAGCTTGCCGACCCTCAATCCCGGTCCAGCCATCCCTTTCCCCGCGCCCCTATCTACTAATGACTCGGGCGAGCCGTTGGGGCCATATCGGGCGTTCCCTGGGCCAATGATTGCTACCACAAACCTTGGAGTATAGTGGCAGTACGATACGCCCACTCGAAACGAGGCGAAGGCTGGTCCGGGTTCCCGCCACTTGTCCTACCGATGAGGTCTACCGAAAGTGGCGTCTTCTCAATGGGAGCCGAAATAACTTCGGAAGCGTGCAGGGGCACGAGAACGGCGCCCGTTGCGGGGTCACCTGCTCACCGGTCAGGCAAACGTCGGAAAGATGATTGGCGCCATCATCTATTTGAACCGGCGTGGGCGCCGCGCCTTCCCATGATCAATGGTAGTTCATGAACAGGAGACTCTTGGTGCACCAATCCTGCGCAGCTGAAGTAGCCGAGCACATAATCTGGCAACTTCATCCCCCTACCTCGATTGGCAGTCGCGCGCGCATCCAGCTCTCGCCTATACCCATACTTCCGCTGGTCTGCAGCTGCGTCCCCGCCAGACGCCGCTCTCACCAGCTGCGAGGAGCGCCTTGTGCAGGACTAGCGCGCCTGTCAGCTCGCTGATCAATCAGACCCACGGACGTCACGATTGGTTACTTCATCGCAGACCTTCTCCATGGCTCTCACAGAGGGTCTGTTGCAGAACATTGCCTCACCGTGGGCGATCCCAGCTGTGCTTACCTTGGGTTTGTCTTTATACCTGTTCGATTACTTCGTTACATACAGTCAGCTTCGTCGCATTCCAGCCCCATTCCCGGCTCAATTCTCCAACCTCTGGCTATTATCTGTGTGTAAGCGTGGCGATCGGTACCAGACGGTCGACAGATGCCATGCGAGGCTGGGCAAGCTGGTTAGGATCCAGCCGAACCATGTCAGCATCGCCGATGATGCAGCTATACCCCTCATTTACGGTCACGGAAACGGCTTTTTGAAATCGTGAGCTTGACCCTTTCTAAGATGTTGCCGTCGTTGCGTCGCTGACCCATGATGGACTATGCATGTAGCGACTTCTATGATGCCTTTGTCTCCATTGGTCGCGGGCTGTTCAATTCACGCGACAGGGCCCAACATTCTCGAAAGAGGAAGATGGTGTCGCACACTTTCTCCGCTCAATCCGTCACTCAGTTCGAAACCTATATTCAAGAGAATTTGCAGCTCTTCGTTAGACAGCTGGACAGGCTCATTGAAACGAGTGACCATCGGAGCGGGGACGGCCGGAAGCAAGCTCATCTCGACGCACTGGTATGGTTCAACTTCCTGGCTTTCGATGTCATTGGCGACTTGGCCTTTGGGGCCCCATTTGGCATGCTTCAGCAAGGCGCCGACGTCGCAGAAATAAGGTCCTCGCCTGATAGCCCGCCGACGTATGCGCCCGCCATCGAGATTCTCAATCGCAGGGGAGAAGTCAGCGCAACTCTAGGTTGCTATCCTCAATTGAAGCCATACGCAAGATGGATCCCCGACCCTTTCTTTACCAAAGGTCTAGAGGCCGTTGAGAATCTCGCCGGCTTAGCCATTGCCCGAGTCAAGAGCCGACTGGAAAATCCTCCCGATGTCGCGCGCAAGGATCTGCTCGCTCGCTTGATGGAAGCCAAGGACGAGAAGGGCGAACCCCTTGGGCGCGAGGAGCTGACTGCAGAGGCTTTGACGCAACTTATTGCTGGAAGTGATACAACTTCCAACTCGTCTTGTGCACTGATGAATTACCTTACCCTGGACTTGGGCGTCATGCGCAGGCTCCAAGAAGAGCTCGATACTGCGATTCCTGATGGCACAGACGTGCCCACTTACGATACGGTTCGTGACCTCCAATACTTAGGGTGGGTCATCAACGAAGCTCTCCGTCACCACTGCACCTCTGGCATAGGTTTGCCTCGTCAAATCCCTCTTGATTCGCCCGGCGTTACTATACTGGGCCATTTCTTTCCTCCCGGCACTGTTCTGAGCGTGCCAACTTACACCCTACATCATTCCACAGAGATCTGGGGCGAAGATGCCGAGGAATTCAGGCCGGAAAGATGGGAGCACATCACTCCCCGGCAAAAAAGTGCCTTCATCCCCTTCAGTCACGGACCGAGAGCCTGTGTCGGGCGCAACGTAGCCGAGATGGAGATGAAGCTAATTCTGGCCACTTGGGTGCGTAGATATGCGGTGACATCTCGCCAGAGCGAGATGCAGACTCGCGAGGGCTTTTTGCGTAAACCATTGGGCTTGCAGGTTGGGATGTCACGGAGATGACTAGGACACTCCAAGATACCAAGCTCTCATATGCCTCACATGTATAGCGGTAATGAATAACGCTTAGAAATTCTACGACAAACTTGTATCAGTCTACCAGCCAGGGCCACATCTTGTCGCTATCCCGGTGTCCGAAAAGCTTGAGCCATCAGACTCAGTGCCTGCAACGGGCCGTCGTTTGGGGTTTCCTCCCACATCAGCTTCGGCGAGAGGATCTTGAACCCAGGTCGATCCCGACACATGTGCTGCAGAAGGCAGCTCATGCCTCTCGTGCTCCGCAGCCTGCGCTCGTGTGATTGACTCAGCCACTTGCGCTTCTCCTGCGGCGACCAAAATGTCGTCGTGTTGAGAAACGCGAGTATCATGGCGGCCATTCCGACCGCAATCGGCGTGGAGACCGAGGTGCCGCTCATAGAACGGAAACCGCCGCCGAGACTCGTTGGTTGCTGACTCCAGACGTCTTCTCCATGGGTCATGAAGACTGGTAGCTCCTTGTTTCCGCTGGGGGCGAATTTGGACAGGCCGTTCAGCTCGTCGCCAGATGTGATGCAGATTGCCAGTTCGGGATCTCGGGCTGGCCAAGCAATTGCGTTGACATTGCCGTGATTTGAGGCTGCAGCGAAGACGATGATGCCCTTGTGGTTGGCCTCTTCCAAGATGCTAGTCAACTTGGAGGAGCTCTCGTCCGAAAAGCCAAGTGACAAATTGACGATGTCAACGCCTTGGTCAATTGCCCAGCGCAATGCCTAGAGCAGAATGAACATGAGTAAGGGCTTATCAGCAAAAAGTCAAGGGAGTTTTGAGGAATAACAGTTTCAATCACAAGGCCCTCATGTTGATTAGCACCGACGTCATGTAAGTGGGCTGTGGACAGGGAAGGGCTGAAAGCTCTTAGGGGAGCTGAGCATAAAGCATTCCTTGTCGACAGACGTTCCGGTCGCAGGAAATGTGAAATGGAGCTTACCTCCTGAACCGGATGTCTTCCTTCCCTTCTGGCAGCAGACTCGATCCCTGATGCGTTGTCCTCTCCATTGATGTGACCTTGGCCCGAGCTAACCTTGGCAATGTAGAGCTCCGCTCTGGGGGCAATGTTGAGGATGACTCCCGCGATGTGCGTCCCATGACCGTCCGTGTCAACGACATCTTCGTCTTCTAGTTTCGAGCCGACGAAATTCTTGCAGACCTTGATCCGGTCCCGCTGCGCCTCTTCTGGAAGATGTCTTGCGGCCCTTTTACCGATCGCTGTTCGCCGCCTCGAAGGACGCTGGAAGTCGTCGTGGCCAAGATCAATCCCTGTGTCGAGAACAGCGATCTTGACGGGCCCTGACCATTTGTCTGCGCCTCGTTTTCCTTTGTCGTCCTCTGGGCACCACTGGATTCGTTCGTACCATAAACGCTCCAAGGTCTCGAACAGTTCTTTATGCGGTGAACTTGATCACAATTAACGCGGTGCTCTTCCTGCAACTATGGACAACGTACTTGTGTGGCACCGCATTAGAAGTGCTGCCGACTTTTGCGTCAGTCTTGGCAAATAGTTCCCCTTTGCGAAATGTATCAGCAATGCCGTGGTTGTCGGCTCAGATCTGTTCATACCCTCTGGTTCCCCAATCCATCTCGGCGATGGCTCGCGACTTCTTCCGACAGTATGGGGAGCAGGGAGCTGCTGGAAGTGGCTTCTGTGAACGTGATTAAAGGGAGGCAAAAGTCCGTCGAACGAGAAGCCGCTATTTTTAGCCAGCCTGGCGGCAATATCTCCATCCTCATTTCTGAGCATGATGTCGGCATGACTCTCCAGCAAGACTTTGACTGTATCGCCATGGCCGTTGTTTGCGGCGAACATGAGAGGCGTCCAGCCTGCCCTGCCTCGGCGATTAATGTCTGCATTGTGCTCGAGAAGGATGGCGACAGCTGTGACATTCCCAAACATGGCAGCAACGTGCAGCGGACGAAGTTGATCGTTATCGCGAGTCTTCTCCACAAGAGTCGGATCTACTTGGAGAAGATATAAAAGCCCTCCACCTGAATTAAGCTGAGCAGCCTGGTGTATGGCTTGGACAAGCTCTTCCTTGCCTAGCTTATTTCTGTAGGCTGCGAATGGCGCAGTGTCTCGTTCAGCAACATACTTGAGAGGTTGCTGAAACCTGGAGCGGTGTTCCCCTTTCAGCTTTGAGACCAGGTCAGAGCTTGACAGGCCCTTCTTGTTGGTGACGTAGTGAGAGGCGCCGTGGAAAAGAAGTATTGTGAAGCAAGCGACGGACCCAAATTTCACCGCGATATGCAGCGGTGTGTCCCCTTCTGGTGTGACATCATCTATCTTGACATTGCGTCGAAGGAGCTCTAGAAGCAGAGCAGGATTTTTGAAACCAGCAGCAAGATGAACTGCCTTCAGACCTGAGCTGGATTGTTGATCTTTTGCTTCGACCTCATCTGCGAGACTGGCACCATGGCTTAATAGTATCTTTGCCGTCTTAACCCGGTTATTGCGACAAGCAAGTAGGAGGGCGGTCCATCCAAATGTTGTTCTCGCGTGGACGTTGGCTCCGTGCTTGAGCAAGCTAAGGATGATTTCGTCGAGACCTTGACTAGCAGCATTGTGGATTGGCGTCCTTCCTCTTCTTTCTCCGCGTCGATCCTTGGCGTCGATGCAATCGGATCGAAAATGCTGCAGAAGCTCCTTTACGTGCTGTGTCTTCCCCTCCTTCACCGCGAGATGTATTGCTGCCCCTCTGTGTTTTTGATTGGAGTCCGGACGCAGGTCATTGAGGCGGAGGAATTCTGACAGTCCCGCGGACACCTTGTCGGATTGTTGTCCGTCATTCGCCATGGTTGAGCGCGGTGAGACATGCTTTCCTCATGCGAGCCATGCGCGCGGGCCAGGAGGTCGAGGCGACATGAAGGAAAGTCCAAGCGGTCGCAGCACGAGGGTAATCATCTGTGCCGCTTCATCTGCGACTTTCGGAGTGCTGATGCTCCGATGGACGGTGAGACCCGCATACTGTGAGGCTGACTTGCATATCCCGGTTTCCAGGATGTCATCCTCGTGATCCGCACACCGACTACAGAAGGGGGCTTAGTCTCTCGACATTTCATTCACGGATACGTGCATTGTCGCTTCTGACGTATCCCGGATTCAGCGTCTTTGCTTCCCTTCGTTCACACCAAGACGATGCCGTTTGGCAATGTAGCCAAAAGGCACTGGATCGTGCCGCAAGAGTCCCTCAGGCCAGAGGACCTCCCGCTAGGCAGCATTCTGAAGCGGCCAGACGACCCCATTGACTTGCTCGGCCGCCATGCCGTGGAAACAATTGACGCAAAATATCTGGTAACGGAGCGCGAGCAACGGCACAAAAGCATCACAGATGGGTCATCGGGTGGATTCGGTACCAAGCTCGCCGTCTCATCGATCCTGACTGCCCTCTTCGGAATATCTCCTGAGCTCGCGGCCGGCTGGTCCCAGACCACCAAGCAAAGCATTGAAGCTACCAGAGTCAGATCGCAGCGTTTCAACGCGCCTGACGATTATGTCAACCGCCTGCTGCTCAACCAAGAAATAGCCGCCTTCCTCGGCGCATCTTTCTTCACGCCCCCCCTTTACATGGTCGTGGGATTGACCATTGCCAGTACACTCAGCAGAAAATCGTTTCAGTCTGGTGACACGAATTTAGGAGTTGGAATTGGTGTTGGTACGCCTGGTACAGACGTCGCGTTGTCAGCTGGAGTGTCTGGCAGCCGAGGGCGAGAGTCGAGTTATGAAGATTATGTTGAGGGCGATGTGGTTCTGGCCTATCGTCTGCGACGGTTCCGCTACTCCAAAAGGCGAGCTCGATTCGACAGGAAAAGCGAAGACGAGACCGGCCACGCGCAGTACGCGCTGCCGGAATATCGAGGACGCAGCGGCAGAAGGCGAGGTCGACTCGACAGGAAAAGTGAAGACGAGACGGGCCACGCGCAGTACTGGTTGCCGGAAGGGCGACGCTTACAAGGCAAGTTGGGGGGCGGCGAAGAAAGAGAGGACGAGGAAAACGAGGAATTTGTTGCCGTCTTCTCTTACTTTGAGGACGAGGATATTGATGCGAGGATACTGGGCATGGATGGCTTCGAGGAGCCCAGTGTGGGCGGATCTGAGCGCGCATGAGCGTGTTTTAGTCGCCCAGCTGAGGCGATTCGTGATGGCGTCAAAGGACTTGAGCCCGCTCTTCAGATTGTGCATCATTGACGAGAATCTAAGCCTAGATTTGGTCGCTTTCTCGCTCAAATCTGCTGCCAGAGTACACCCACTTTGACCTGTCTAACGGGATGCACTGCACAATCATCTGCACCATCCCGCCTCTGCCGAAAATAGCTTGGTTTTTTTCATTTCGTTTTTTTACCCAGACCCAGAACCAGGACTCAACCTGGGCGACTGGCGAAGAGCTATCACTAGGGAGACCGTTATGGGGCAGGTCTGTCAAAAGACCGCCCAGACCGCAAAAGGCTCGAGAAGCTTCTGCAAATAGGCATGGTTTACTGGACATTTGTGTCTCGAGCGCCGTCAATTTGTCGGTCCGACACCTGTCAGCAACATCCGTCGATATCCTATAGGAAAGGTGATGAAATCGTTGAGACGACATCCACTAAGGTCTGCTGAACAAGGAAAAGTTCGTGTCAGAATGAGTCCAAGCGCGAGAGTTGATATATTCACACGCTGCGATATATGTTCGCTCCTTTGACCTTATTATGAATCTCCGCATATAGGTTTTGATAGATGATCCGTCTCAGCTTCTCCTATGCTCACGCGTCAGAAGCTGGCCTTGTATGTCGCGCACCTGAATCGAGTGTCCTGTTGGAGAAATACGCAGACAGTGCTTTTGGTCCGTCCATCCCCCTTGGTGATTTGAAGCGGCCCCGGGCTTGCCGCTCATCTTCAAGTCTCAGTCTACTCATGTTGTTCAACGCGCAGTTCAAGGCGTGAGGATGAAGGGAAAATAAGTCGTTGAATCAACGCCTGCCAACGATTAGACAAGGACCTTTGTCAGGAACAGCTGGCCAGCCCAAGGTTTGCACATTGCACAAACAGGTTGTCGGTCAACTCTAACACAGCCCCCATGTGTCGTGGTGTTTTGCTCAAATAGGCAACTGGATCTATCCCACGTGTGTGCTTACTCCATCAAACTCCCACACGGGTGCTCCCCCTCCAATCATAATGCCCGTATGATCTTCGCCTGGGCTTGGAGTTCGCTCGGACCAGGACATGGCAGCTAATCTGTTTCCCCTTTCATTTGTCGCTAAGCACTTGGCAACAATATTTGGCAACTGAAACCCCTGATTCATGAAGAAAGCTGCCTACCCACCATGTATGGACATACATGATTCACAAGGCTACACTATGTGACCCTTTTCCGGCACTCGTTGAGTCAAGACCTTTATTGATGGCCAAGAGCGCCTGCTTAATAATGTAATGTATGTGTTTCCTGTTGTCGGGCCAAGCTAAGGAGGTGAACACGTAGTCCAGCAAACAATGAAACACTAATCAGAGCGGACTAGGAGAGTTCTTCAGCTCTCAGTCTCTGAGCCCCACACAAGTCAATCAGTGCGGTCGCTCTATAACAAGGCTTCTGAGACTTTACCATTGATCGTGTTTATCCAGCAAAGTCGTCTTTTCCTCGTAGCGGCCAATCCGGAGGGGGGGACGTCATCTACACATGTGATCGGCATCCCACTTCCAGTGTCAGGTGCCAAGGCCGTAGCCAAGGACAAGGCTGCTGAAAAGAGACAACAGAGGATGGGACCATCCGAGGCCATCCCATCGGTGCGTTGCAGCCCAGGAGCTCGCTTTTGCGCCACGCAGTCGCGTGCGCTCGGTGTCGCTATGTTGTCCGAACCCCGAATCCCCACAGGAATCTCTCCCGAAGTCGCTCCTAGACCAAAAACAATGCTGCGGATATGATGATACAGGGCTATGCTGTGTACTTATTCATGCCAGCTCTCATGATGTCTCTTCACATATCTGCAGTCGTCCTGATGGTGTCCGTCTCGAGACCCGCCCCTCGACTCATTGTTAGATGCTCGGCTTGAACCGCCGCGCCCTCTTGAGTCATATACTATCCGTACCTGTGCCGCCCTCTGAATAGGACAGGCCTCAGTTCTTGGCAAAGCCAAGTTACTTGGCCCTTTACTTCACGACTTCCTTTCTCCCTTTTTTTTCCCTCCCCCGTTTTCGCTGAGACGAGGCATACCGGGCGATTTTGCGGCACAACAGGCAGGATATATGTCAACAACACAACGGATTTAATCCATGAACATTGACCCTTTTGGTTTTTAAGAACATGGCGTTTGGGGTGAGGGGGTGAACTGACGACAGAAGATATGGCTGCACTTGGCTTGTGAATGATCAATCCCGTCGAGAGACGCTTACATCGGATGCCTCACATATACGTCGAGAGATGGATGCAGCAAAAGCCGACTTCATTCACCGCCGACGGCAGATGGCACTGGCTACAAACTGTAGATCTTGTATACATTCAAACCGCATGGGTTCTTTCGGAACTGTCGGAATACCTTCACCGGGGCCACGAAAAGATGGGGAACGCCTTGGCGGGGTGACGTGGACGCAGTAACATGATCACATATGGCCAGCCTGCTAGCAGTCGGTCGGTGCACAGAGCTAATTTCATCGATATTCATAAACTTACACTGGTATTCATGACCACTTACTCGCGTCATGCTCGTGTCCCCAGCCGGAGCCACGGAAGTCCTCACGATCTGAACATGAATGGACAGTATCATGACTTGGATCTCGGGCGACATGGTGTCTGCCAGGTGCGTTCTGAGAGAATACTTAAACCTCTCCTTCGTCCGCCGCCGAAGTTGTTTTTTTCCCATCCACTCCAGGCTTCTCTCCGTCTTGTCCGTCTTCGCATCATCAATTATTCATCTTACACAAGGAAACAGCAACAAAGACAACAACACCGCCACTACAGCTGCCACCACCATCACCATGAAGTACTCCATGATACTTGCTACTGCTGCGGCTACTCTGGCCATGGCCCTTCCCTCTCCTGAAGGTCAGGCCGAGTCTAAGAAGCTCCCCTGGTACAAGGCGGGCTCCCTCGGCGCGTGCCCCCTGATGCAGGGCGCCAACGAGCCCTGCGTCGGCACCAAGAGCTTCTGTCAGGAGGACCAGCACCGTCCGCGTCGCTACCGTGACGCCAAGGAGTGCCTTGACGCGCGCGAGCCCGAGCCCGCTCCCCGCCAGCCCCTGGCCGTCAAGCTCCCCTGGCAGAAGGGCACTCACTTCGACTGTGCCATGGGCATGGATGAGGAGTGCGTGGGCACCAAGCAGTGGTGCGAGGAACACTGGCGAGATGACGACTACGACAGCTCCGCGCAGTGCTTCGGTGATCGGGAGGCTGCTCCCCCGCCAAAGCCCAAGCCCGCCCCCAAGGCCCCTCTGACCGCTGAGCAGAAGCAGACTCGCGACAACGACCTGGCCAGGCTCAAGGACAGCGTCAAGCACGCTTGCGACAATGTGTATCAGAAGTCTTGGTGTGAGCAAGCTCTCGTGCGTTGCCTCCAGCAGGATGCGGGGAGGGAAATTGTCGAGTTTGAACCCAGACTGAAAGCCCACAAGGAGTGCATCAAGTACACCGCCCCTGACTCCAGTCCCTAAACCAACAAAGGTTTTTTTTTTCTTTTTTCGGGCAGGCTGCCAGAGGTTTGCGTTGGGTCATGTTATACGGGGTGGCAAGTCGACAAATCACCTTTCCTCTCCCGGGCAAACGATAAAATGGGACGTGCCATCTTCGTCTTGCATCGTCCTCATCAATATGACATGGCGGGCTGTGTGTTTTTTTTTTTTTAGAAAAATTTTAGGCTAGAAACTCAAATACAAGAAAACTGATTCAGGTCATGAGAGAAGCAAAGCGAAGGGGAAAAAAAAAGAAAAGGACCAAAAAAACTCCTTGTGATGCGTTTCCACCCATCTGCTCGTGAACCTTCTCTTCCGCCGGGTCACTTCCGCCTTGTGATTGATCCGGGCTCCCCACAAAACAGCCGAATCAAATCAAACATTGATCCGACCTGCGCGAACCGAGCATTTTTGTTCAACATCAAGGAATGAATGACCACCTCCTTGAAACGCTGACAGGGCACAGGAACAAGTCGGAAGCCGTCAAAGCGAGGTTTATTTCTGTAAGTCTTTTCAAGGAGCTGACTGCTGTTTGATATCCCCGGTCAGACGACCCGCAAGTACTTTATACACGTAGCACGCAGCACAGCCTTGTGCCACGATGCAGCAGAAACTATCCTCTCGCCGCCACTATCATTTGCCTTTCACCAAGAGGGCGAATGATCCGTTTGGTACGTCTGTGTCGCCGAGACGAGAGAGCAAACGACTACGGGCATCTACTGGCGCGCTAGAGGCAGAAGTTTTCTCAACTGAGTCTCGTGATGCGGGGAGATGAGAAACTGTCCTTGAGGACGCAGCACCACCGGTTTTTCGTCCTTTGCGTCAGGGAGCAAACTCTTCTCTCGAATCATCAGCCCCATGCTGCTTCAAGGATCTGTCACGCAATCTCTAGCAAGATATGTGACTGCCTGTTCAAAATGCCCCAGTCTTGGGTACATGCAGTGACGATTTTATGAGGGCCAATTGTTGGCGCACATCACACTGCAGACAACACGGTGCAACAGCATCCCGCAACGGGCCGGATGCAGGCCTCTTGCGGTTGAGGTCTCGCAAGGACCCCTCGTGGCTCTGATTCATAGCCGAACTGTCTCATGGTGTGTTCCACGAACGGCCAGACGCGCCCTTCCTGAAGCGGCCTGGTATCCTGGATCATGACGCCGTGCGCCCCAGAAATTGCCTGACATTGTCTGATTGCCGGACGCGAGTGATTGAGAAAGAGCTTCACGGTGCAACTGTACGCATGGAGCAGTGACGCTGCGCCACTGGGTGAGACTGGCTAGCCGCAGATGTTTCCCCTTTGCTCGTCACACAGATCCGTGGCGCGCAGCCGAACGGCCAACTGCGCGAAGGAAGTATATAAACCCTCCTATACGATGCCTCTCTCTGAACATGTCTTCCGACACAGCATCACATCCTCCCTTCCCTTCCACAGCCAACTTTCCTGTCATTGCTCTTCGACCAGACTCGTCGGCCACCCATTCAGGCTGAAAGAGTCGAATCAACCGACCTAGGGACAAGAGCTAGTAATACAAATAAGCCCGGGCACACAGACGCGGGCCTTTGGTCACAAGGAAACGAAGATGATGCCAAACGGTCCCGAGCTGCTGCAGCGCCACCAACATGGAGCCTATCCGTCCCCACGCAGAAAGCAACGATTTCTTCGATCAAAGCTCGATCGAAGAGCAGCTGCCTTACACGGCTGCCCAGGTCCGCCTGACCTTTACGCTGGAGCAGGACCGACGCATTCCGCGTCACGTCCGTCAGCAGCGGTGCCGTGACTTCCATGCGCGCGCCGCAGGCCAGCACCACCGCCACCAACCAGCCACCCCGTCCCCCTTGACACAGCCTGCCTGGGATCAACACACCGTCTGTGCGCCGACAAGATCTCGGCAGGCCTCACTTACAGGTACCTCCGGTGATACCATGGATCAAGGAGAACATGAATGCCCTATTGTCTTGCACGGGCTCAACGAGGGGCCAATTTTGCTTCATCCTCCCGGTCTGGAGCGTGTGGCGCCCGAGGAATGGGCTCGTCATTACACCAACGAGACGAGGCATTCGGTGCGTGAGGTCTCTCCCATCGAAGAGACCTGGCGCTCGGGAGATGCACCCTATCAGGGCCAGGACCAGCGTCGCGGCCCCCTCGTTGTTCCGTCTCCTCCTCCTCCTCCTGCTCCTGGTGCACCGCCGCCGCCGCCGGACTTACCACCCATGACGGTCCCAAGCCGCTTCTACGAAGAGTTGTACTCGGAGGACCCGCCGACGTACCCGATGGCGCCGGTAGAGGCGTTTGCCCGGATCGGCGCCGCAATGGAGCGCTCGAGAACCCCCCGACAGGGCACTTCCCAGAATAGGGATCACTCGGTCCTCCTGCGGGAGAGCCGGCGAGATGACCAACTCGACATCGAGACATGCCGGTCTCAGCACTACAAAGCTCAAAGAGAGTTTTTGCGTCGCGATCTTTCGCAAGCTCGGGATCAACGGCCAGCAACTGATAGAGCAGCTCACCAATGCGGACATCGGGGACCCATATGGACTATGGGACCCGAGCTATAACCCGTACCAGCCATTCGCCTGGGCGCGCCCCTGTCACGGTGTTAGCAGTTACTAACGAGGTCATTCAGCGGTCAACGATATACCCCAGGGCGTTCTCTGTGCCGCCCACGGCAACACCAGCTGCGTCCTGGTGAGCCATCTATGGGGCCGACTGCAAAGCTTCAACCGCCTAAACCATGTGTCGCCGGCTGATGAGGCGAGACGGGAGGCGGCAGATTGGGAGATCTTTGACAAGATTCAGGATCTTTGTTATATTCTCCTCGAATACCCATCCTACATCGGGCTGTTCTTTCGGGATTAACGGGTCGGAAAAGGACGGGAGTGAGCGCGCCGAAAGTCACCTCGAACCGGGATATCGAGAGTTTCGCCACGGCGATCTTCAGGAAACTGGGGAAATGAGACCGCTAAGAAACTAGCGGCTCAGACAGCCAGATCCATCTTTGAAAGATGGAACAGTCTCAAAAACCTCTTGCTCCGTCATGGGGACATCTTGATGTCTGGAACTCCGGGACCAGATCGCCAACGCCGAGATCGGGGACGCGTACGGCCTATGGCACCAGGAATACGACCCGTACAACGAGTATACCTGGTCCGATCAGGACGCCCAGTCCGACGCCGAGCGGAGGGTTACAAAGCCGATCCTGGGACCGTCGTCGCCCCTAAGCGACGACCTCAAGCACCAGATCGAGGAGGTTATCAGGACCCAGAACCTCCGGCCTTGGATCGTGTGCACCCACCTACTGGCCTGGATTGGTTACCGGGACGACTTCTCATACGCCTTCGGGCACCACGTGGTTTCGTCGGTAATCGACACGGTATGCCTCCAGCAGTCGTTGCAGTCCCGACTACTAATAAGGGACGGGACCAAGACCTTCCCGGGACTGCACGTCCCTCCCATGACGGTGCGGACCAAGCACGTGGAGTACACTCCGCGCGACAAGGTGGAAGTTCGGGATTTCGGTCGATTCATCGCCCGGAATACGTCGCGGGTGTACCCCGACGATCGAACGGTGAGACCTTGGCCGCCCCGCAGGGGTTAGGGCAGATCAAATCTGTCTACAGGGCGTCATTGCCCTTATCGCTGGGCTGGAGCCCCTTTTGGTACGGGAGTACTTCTTCCTGTGGCCCTTACAGGCCGGTACGGAAATGGCAGCAACGAGAAAGCGACGGCCAGTTGCGTGGGTATCACAGAGTACAAAGAAAGGGCGTGTAAGATAGAACTGGAGAGGAGAATGGCAGCAATTCCCCGAATTCGAGAAAAGAAGGGGGTGGTATCGGGGGGTATCGTGGTGACGAGGAGAGGGTGTAGAGGCGCTAACCCAGACTCACCTGCGTGTTCCACACGGAACCGTCGTCGCCCTCCTTGCAGTCAGGCCTCACGAGATCCACGAGCCCTACAACGTATCCCCAGACCTCCGCCTCCGCCGCCCTCGACGCCTCGCTGGCCCTGCTTCTAAACACTCCGTCGCGGAGATGGTGCTCCAGGTCCGCCATGGTACTGCATCCACCATAGCAGGGACCCTCGGTTAACCTGCACTCGCACGCGGCGCAGTTCCAGCCCCAGAAGACTACACTCGGCATTAGCGTTGGTTCTGCTCGGTCGTTAGGTGCGTCGCATGGGTCATCAACCCGCCAACCCGTCTCGCCCCCGGCCCTGAGATCCTCCTGCAGGGCCACCAGGGGGGCCACCACGATTGTCGTGCCCTCTGGCGAGCAGAAGGCCGGCAACATAAAGGACAGGCTCTTGCCCCCGCCGATCCTCGCGATCTGCACGATGGGCGCCTCCCCCCGGATGGCGGCCCGAACCACGCCCTCCTGGTGGCCCCGTAGGGCGTGGCCAGGGCTCATCATGAGCTGCAGCTGCCCGCCAATGTCGACATGCTGCAGGCGCTGGAAACGCCGGAACCTGACCTCGTCCCACGCCCGCTCGTGCTCCTCCCGCTTGCGTTTGGGGGCCCGGGGGGCGGCACGCGTTGACCCTAGGCCGAAGAACAGGTGCCACCGGGCACCCAGAGTCGCAAGGCCGATCCTCGAAGACGCGTCAGACTATTGCTTCTTATAGTCTGCCTATACCGGTCTGTTTCCCAACATATCCCATGCGAACAACATGGTAGGGCCTGCCGCACCGCCACACGGGATATCGGGTATATGTGTGCCATGCGCCTTTCTCTCTGAGCGAAGAGCTCCAGGACAAGATCAAGCTTATCATGGACACGCAGGGGTGGCGACCCTGGATCATATGTCCTCATCTCATGGGGAATGACTGAAGGTTAGGGTTTCGAGCCTGTCACGTTCGGCGCCAACTATAACTGGGACCCGAGACAGTCGCCGTCCAAGCCTAGAAGACCGGCGACGACATACAACGTCACGGTCATACAAGAGATTTTGTTGCCGCATTGGATTCGGCCCTCGCGCCGATCCAATAGCATCTTTAAAGGCCTTTCATCCTGCCATGGCTTCTTGCGGCCCTAGCATCACTACCCAACCAGGCAACGGGGCGCAGACCATGGCAGAAAGAAGGAGGGTAACCACCCGACCACACCAGATAGCGCTGATCAGAATCGAACTTATCCAAGTAAATATACCCTATCCTCCCTGGGCCAATGGCCAGCTGTCTGAAGAGTACAGGGCTCATTGTGGTTTACTTGCCACGACCGCCTCTGTTTTTTTATGTTCGCACATAACAAGAAGCAGAATCCGACAAAGACGAGAGCAGGCCAGCAAGCACCAAAGCCACAGTAGCATGCCACGGAGAATTAGGCGATTTTGACAAAAGGTCGACAGCACTCGAGTTTGACCCTCGCTTCGGAGGACCCGGCAGCCACCTTGCCAAAGGAAAACCGGCACTGCACCCAGGCGGGAAATCTCACGGTCACTGGCTCTGCTGGAACGATGTGTGCGCGAGACAAAACCATTATGAAAGGCGAATTCAAGAAGTACGCCAGTGAAGCAAAAGAATGGCGGAACGGCGCTGTTTTGTCCATACCCCAGGGAGTTCTTTCCCGGGAGCCTATTTACTGGCCCATGTCGTCGCATCAGCTCCCATGGTCAGGCAGGGCTAAGAGGAGGCAGTCACGCGTTTCCAGGGCTTGAAGACTAAATTCTTCTTCGGGGAAACCGGTCCAGCGCCTGCTGACCTGGCTGCCAGTGTGCCATATTCTCCAGAACACACTGCGATGTTACTTTGGCAAGTCTGTTAGGCAGACCAGGGAGACTATGCTCGAAGAATGGGCCGAGCAGAAAGCTTCCCTCTCGATCCAAATCTTCTTGGGGGAAAACGGTCCAGGGCTCGCTAACCGGGCGACCAGTGTGTCACATCCTTCAACCGACTCTGCGGTGCTACTTTGGAAAGTCGGTTAGGCAGACCAGGGAGATTGTCCTCTCCGAATGGAACGACTAGGAGTCGTCCCACGGAGAGGACAATGCCATGTCGCCATTCAAAAAGACTGTCGAGTCCTGGTGGTTACTAGAGAACGTCGAGCAGACTCTTGTGGAGCCGAACCCGCAGGATGTACTCATATACATCTACCGATCGCCCGAGCTACGCCGAAGCGTAAGTGTGCCAGATAGCCTAGCGCGGTACGGTTATATGGAAGTTATGCCAGCCAACCAGTACCGGTCGATGATGAGAAAATTACTCAGCCGTTCCAACGAGCCCGGGACGTTCATGGTAGTAGTCGCCGACCCCTTCGTTGTCTTTGGCCTTTTCGCGGCCCTGCCGCCAGATGATTCGCCACCACTGGCCCGCTTGCGCGGATTCCCGGGCTCCTTCAACACGTTAGTTCCCTTGAGGCGTTCCGGATGGTCCCGAGTAAGACCCAACAAGTGAGAGTTCAAATGACTTACCGCACCGGACCCTGTCGTGTTCTCGTCTTCGCTCTCGTCCGCCCCGCGGCCAGGTTCGTCCTCGAGGCCAGGGTCCTCCGTCTCAGGGGCATCCCCGGGCAGCTTGTCCGCCAACGTGGCGGCGAGTGCGCCTCCTGCACCCTGGTCGACGACGGCCTCGTCCCAGTTACCGACGCCGCCGTCGCCCTCGAGGTCATCCTCGTTCAGGTCATCGGTGGCCATCCGGCCGCTGCCCCGGCTGGCAATGACAGACTGGAAGAAGATCGCGGTCCAGATGTCGGCTGAGGTTGAGTATCCAAAGTGGATGAACGAGGGGACCCGTCCTCTGTACACCTACGAGATGATCCGCCTGCAGTACCATCTCCCATTTAACCGGTTCGTGTGGAACGTCCTCTACGAGATGAACCCAACCTCGTTCTCGCCCTATGGCGAGATCGGGGTAACCGAGTCTACAGTGGTCGCGACCGGTTGCCTGATCAGTGCCCTTTACCGGGTACTGATCATGCTCATCTATAAGCCCGGGAAGGGCCAGGCAGGGTTTAAGTCCAGGCTAACAAAGGAGGCCCTCGACGGGGCGAGGGGATAGTGGCAGCGCCACCTCTCCCTGGCAATCGTGGTTATCATGGAACAGATGCCGCCCTCCTATTCAGGGGACAGAATTGACAAGTTACTCACGTCGCCCGAGCCTAAATTCTGGACGGGCTTCAGGGTTAACTTCAAGGCCGCCATCCTCCAGTATATGGGCGGACCGGCCACCGAGGGCCGGTCTGACAAAATCCAGTGTGTCGGAGTAGCCGTTACCTCGCCCATAGAGGTACCAACGGGGGCACATAGCTGCTTAGACATGGCGAGGCCGTGTAGCTCGACCATCTTCGCATCCTTCGTACTTTGCTCAAGCTCCTGCAGATGGATGCTATACGGGGGGATCTCCGCACTGGGCGGACAGCGATCTTGACTATTTGGCATACGGTAGCGCGGCGCCTGTCGTTATACACGAATCATACAAACATATCACGAGCTTCATGTATGATCGGAAAACCGCCGCTCTCTACGTCTTTGACTGCTTTGATGGGGCCGGCCGCGAGGATCGCTTAGCACGAGTGGTCCGTCTCTGGACGCATATCCTCGCGCATTGCCAGCTCGACCACTGTTTCCATTACATTCTTACGCCATGCAGTTCGCAGATGTCGCACTAGGAATGTGGCTACCTCACACTTGGCGTAGTAACGCTCTGTGTTCGAGGGATGAGGGGTGTCACGCTCCGAGAGCTGGTCGAAGCACCCGGCTCGGAGGATGCCCATGAGTCCTACTGCTTGTGGGTCCCTTTCAAGCGCTCCTTACAAACCACCCATACAATGATATGTGGACAAAAAAGCTGGGTTTGTGAGTACGTGGTTCAGGTTTTGATGCCCGCGCCCATGAAGTGGGAAGGGCCGGACCACCTATGTTTTCATTAGACAAGTCCAAACATGTTTTCTTACGATGCCAATGATGTAGCTGTCGGCGCTAGGGGCTGTTTGCCGATATCAACGATGAGATGGCCGACGGCACTCGAACCATTTGCGCTATGCGGATATTTCGGGAGAACTCTGCCATCCAGCTCTGAACCCAGCCAAACCGAGATCGACTGATGGCGAAGTGAAAAACAGCATGCATGCGACTGTGTTTGTCATCGCACATGGGTCCAAGCCGCGGGTTGCCCGGAAAGATTTCCTGCCAGAGTTCACGTCAAAGGACAGAACCTGGCCCCCCCATCGAGCTCGCCTCCGCCGAGGCCAGCAGGCTTTTCGGCAAACCCAGCATCTACAACCGATGTGTTCACATCGGCTGGCGGACTTGTATAACATAGCCAATCTGCGAGAAGTCAGTGCGATGACTTATACAGAGGAGGCTATGGAACACCCCTTTCCCCTCCCCCACGACACGCACATGCAAGCCGAATTAAGACGCCCGTCATCGTGCAGACAGCGGAGGAGATGGTGAGACACTGTTCTGAGCCGACGGTGCACCTCTATTACGGCACGGGCGCTCTGGAGAGCGATCACCAGGGTGCCAAACGAATCGAGAGCCTGAGAGGCGAAAACTTCTGGCTAATGGAGCGCCTGAGACACGTGCCGCATGATGCGTATAGCCGGCTGGGGACATCATGTTTGTGCTTCTGCTTCCCCCGAAGCAGACATACGTGCACGCTCATGAAGCCCTTCTCACCACAGTGCGGAGACTTTGGCTCGCGGCGTCGCCCGTCATGATGGGAGAGTACCCTACAACGCACGGCCCGCTGGAACATGCTTATGACCATGACCTTGACGCTTGTGGGCCCGGAACGCCTCGAAAACACGGACTGGCAGCTACCTACAATCAATGGAGGCCCTGACGGTTGGCACGAGAGACGGTGTGGCCCCTGATCAACCTCAGCAAGCCCTACAGGACAAGACTGCGAGGGTCATAAGGGGTACTGCATGAAGATCCCATGTGAACCGCGCCTCCTCCCTGTACAAGCCCGACTTCGATTGGAGGTGCGCGCTTGGCAGGTAAGTCTGGGTAACCCTTTTGAGGCTATTCAGGGCTGGTCAAGACTGGGCTGACTTCGGGGCGAGGTGTATACTTCGATTTCTCGCAATCCCCCCAACCACCCCCTACAAATGCAACGGACGAAGCTTATCAAAACAAGCTTATCCTTGTGATCTTCCAGACAATCGAATCTATTTGTGCTAAGGCACAGACGGTGGTGGACAACAAGAAGAGGGAATTCCTCAACGAGCAGTGCAAGAACGGATACGGTGGCACATTAGCTAGACTCCGCAAAAAGGATCAAAACGCAATCTTGTTCAATTAGGTTAAATACTATGAGCCGCAATATATGCCTTGAAGCCGCGATACATGCTTTTATTTGCCTTAAATTAAAGCTGCGATGCCTGCCTCGAAGGTCGGATTGGCCTTGAAGCTGCGATGCCCGCCTCAAAGGCCGGATTAGCTTTAAAGCTATAATATATACATAGAAACCTTAAATACCTTATATCTTAGGCATATATCGCGGCTTCGAGGCAGGCATCGCGGCTTCGAGGCAGGCATCGCGGCTTATGGCATGTGGCCAAAAATGCGTTTTGATCCTTTTTGCGGATCCTAGCTTATGTGCCACCGTACATGGAAGGAGGCTTTGCAGGCGTGCCGGGCATGCCTCGTTTGAATGCGCCACTCCTGCATAACATCGACGCATCGGAGCTACACATTTTCTACCGCGAGGAGCCGGGGTCCACACGCGCTCAGTCTTGTATCGATTCAGGACCTGCAGGACCGGATTCAGCTCTTGTATGTGGTGGGCATGATCAATGACAGGGTTACGCGGGATGCAAATGTGATCACCAATAGCGGGCTTGTGACGAAGGTCGACGGCTGGTTCGGACAATTGCACTAATTCGCTCTCGATATGAACACATTCATACAAGTCAAGGGGCACAAGAAATCGGGACATTCCCTCTGCCTTAGATGCGGTCGTTTCGGGCATCAGGCTGAATTCTGCAACATCCCAACCTTTTGTGAACCCTGTCAAAAAGCAAAGAACAAGTCGTACAAAAACCACACAGTCTTGGTGACTATCCATAGTAAGGGCAGGGAACTATGTAGAGCAGAGCAGAGAGAGACTAGAGAAAGGAGCCAAGGATTAAAGGATGGTATAAGGATGGGTGGCGAAGATTTTAGGGTAGGGAGCTTACTGTGCCCAAGCCTGTCCTATCACCTGTGCCGCGAACTTTGGAGTCAAAATTTTCAGCGGAATATGGCTACTCAAGGGGTCTCTTCCAGAGATATTAGGGCGGAAGGAAGGATTCTGCCCATGAAAGCGGCGACTGAACCTGGCAAACGCGGCAGCCGAATGCGGGAGCGAATAAAACTAAAGTGATCAGAATAAAGAGGCAATGCAAGGTTCAAATGATCAGATTTACAAGGTCGACTCCGAATCTTGGAGCCCGCCCATTTTACCCGTTGAACACAACCGTTAAACCCAAGAGTGAATGAAAGGAAAGTGATCAGAATGATAGGACGCCACGGCCTACAGTTGGTCCGTAGATGCATGCGGGGAAACCTTGCTCGCTTCATCTACCTACATACCTGCCTTATTACCTACCTACCGAGTACGAGCAACAAAGGGAAGGGGCACAAGATAGCCGGCCCCCGGTCGACCAGTGGATTCGCGTCCACCGCTAGATCTTCGTCCGCTCAGCCACCAATACACACCGACGCATACCCCGAACAAAGAGGGTGAGGTGGCAGAAGTAGGAGCAGTGATGGCAGACAGGTTCACACCTGAAATAACATACACACACCAACGTATACCCCGAACCAAGGGGGGAAAGTGGGGGCAGTACCAGAGGTCAAGACTTCAACATGGAAGATCTGCATCGGCAGGAAGCTGCCCTGGTTGCTTCATCTGCCTAGAGCGATGACACGAGTACGCGAGTGCTCAAGTATACATTTAGCGTAGATCAAAAATGAAAATGGAAGGGGGAAGGAAGGGGGGTTATTACGCCGTCGGATAATTCGACCAAGGCAAATATGACCTGTCTGCCCCAACGAGCAAACACTTTCAAGAGGTACAGTTGGCGAATGAATTCCTGCATCTTCAGGCAGGTCATACACCAGGATGCGACCGGTAGGCAAGTAGATGGGTAAAGCGGGCCATAATACAAGGTGTAACGACCTTCAAGAATGCACGCGTCCGGGAACACGTCACTGTTATCGCTCGTAAATTGAAGTTCAGTTCATCATGTACATCGTAGATTCTGCGTGCCCGTCATCCTGTGACCCAGCGACGCCCCTCACACGCTCAATTTCTTTCCCGCTTCGAGGTGTTCCGCCATCGTCCTTTCTTCAGCCATTTGCTGCTTCTCACTGATCGCCGCATCTTGCTTCTCGGCATCCTGGTTGCCGTGCAGACCAATTCTGTACCACGGCAGGTCGAACAGTCGATCCATGCTCTCGAGGCTTCGCCCGCTGGTTTCGGGCACCGAGAACCACACCCAAATCCCGCCGAGAATTGTGACTGCCGCAAAACACCAAAACGTTCCCTTGGGCGAAATGCCACCGTCGTCGACGCGGAGGAGCATGTTGGGCACCGCGCGCGTGTTGCCGTACTGGTTGGCAAAGTGGAGGGTCATGGCCCAGGAAGTAGCCAGAGCACGGATCCTCAGAGGGAAGAGCTCGGCCGTAAGGAGGTACTGCATCGAGTTCCAGCCAAGTGCCCACCCAAAGCCAGACACATAGATCATGGCAATTGCGCCACGGCTAGCGGCGACTTTGCCCTCGGGGAGAACAAAGTTCTTCTCCGTCCCTAGCTGAGGGACTGCGGTCAAGAAAGCTGCCACGTAAATCATGGACAGGGACTGCAACGATATCCCCGCCATCAAGGCCCTCTTACGGCCAATAACATCGACGAGGAACAGAGCGCAGGCAAGTGCGGCGATGAGCTTCACGATTCCAAATACCGCCGTGACGAGGAGACCCTCTTGGTCGCCGGTGATGCCCAGGAGCTTAAACAGGTCTGGCGCGTAGAGGGTGATGGAACCGGCGCCAGACCATTGGGACAGGAGCTGAACCATGGTTGCCAAGTAGACGCGGTACAGGTTGCTCTTGTCAAGAAACATCTCTTTGAACTTGCCAGCCCAGCCAACTCCCTTGGTGGCCTCAAGCTCGTGATCCAGCGCAGCTTGAATGCTGGATATTTCCCGCACAATGTATCCGCTCTCCGCGGGCTGCTGGCGCAACCGCGCCATGACCTCGGTCGCCTTTTCATTTTGACCTTGCTTGATGAGGAAGCGAGGCGACTCGGACTGGAAGAACATGAGCACAAAGATGATTCCCGCCATGATGATGTGTAAGCTGGTCGGAACAAGCCATTGCTTGTGGCTCGTGTTATCAATGTGGATTTTGGCGCCATAGTTGGTGAAGTAGGCCAGCACGATGCCAATATAGACAGCGCCGGTAAAGAAGCAGGTGCACAGGCCCCGGACAGATGCCGGTGCGACTTCAGCAATATATACCGGTCTGTTTTTGTGCGCAGTCAGCATGGCTTCTTCCCAGACAATGGGGGAAGCTCTTCTTACCCGACAACGGGAGTCTGTCCGACGCCAAGACCGGCAATAAATCTACCGGCATAAATGGCACCCAGGTTCCCATTGACGCCGCCGACCATGAATATCACGATGCCGATAATCCAGAGCAAACAGAGAAACCGAGTCGCCGTGATCCGACCAATGCGATCGCACACAAAAAAGGCCCTGCACGGTCACAGTCAGGTACCGCCCGTCCAGGCCCTACCTGCGCGCTCACAGGCGTCGCAGCCGGCGGAGCAAAACGCAGGCAATGGGTCATATCATGTGAGGTGAGCGAGGGACATACAGCAAGGCACCTCCGACGGATCCAATCTGGACCATCGCTGAGACATTGGCCTTGATATTGGCCTGCTCCACCATATAGTAGGATTTGTAATGGATTGAGTTCTGAAAATCTTTGGAGTTGAACGCGCCAGATATGAGGCCCTCATCAATGCCGCGAGCGGCACCCAAGAGACCGAACGAGATGACTGCAAACCACAGGCGCCAATTGAAGACGCCCTGTGGCTCGCCCAGCTCCCCGAGCCTGAAGATGTTGACTGGTTTTTTGACGCCGCCCGCCATCGTCGAGACGACTGTGAAGGTGTTGCGGGTTACGGTGCAGAAGCAAGCAGCCACTTGTGCGTGTTTAAGTTCCGTTGTTTGGCGCAGAGACGACAAGAAGGGTCACTTCTCGGATCACAGATATCGTCAAATAGAACGAAAGACTCCGAGAAAGGGGAGGGGGCCAAGGTTCTTCTAAATATTCGTCTCTGCCGCTTCCTGTTCTTCTCCATCAGCCCTCCTCGCAGCTGAGGTCAGGTGGGTTCAATTCCGAAAGCCGCTTTCCAGCAGCAGCTTCGGGGTCAGGACGCCGGGTGGCGGGCTTCCTCTGCCGTCGGGTAGTGTCGAGGGAGGTCGTGAATCTGTGGACTCGGGCCAATCGACCAAGCATGTTTAAGAGGCGGCCACATGGGGTGGATCGACATATGCTGGCTTAGCGGAATGAAAAGGCTAACAGGCGGGAAAAGAAATGGCAGACGCGGGGTAGGACAAGGTTAGAATTTGATCAATTGTCTTGGTCGGTGGCAGCCTTCAGCCACGGATCGGCAAGCCCCCCCCCGTCGGCGATAATCAATGATGGCTGGCCTCATGATGGCCGGCGAAGGAAGGAGGTGGGTAACATGAAGTCCCTGTCGGCCGTCGGCCTTTGCTCCTCTACGATCAGCAATGTGTAGCGTAATCTGCTTCATCATGTGCCCGGCCATCTTCTTGTCACGATCCAAGGAAGGAAGGAAGGAAACAACGACAAGCCGTTCGCAAATGCCCCAGCCGCCCAGCATTTGCCAGCACCTGCGAGCATTTGTCGCAATTGGAGGGGGGGGAGGCGCACCACGGACTCACTAGCGCAGTCTTCTATCGCAAAAGGCCAGCAAACAACGACAATGGTTGTCCGAAACCATGTCTTGGTCCTTGGGCAAAACCCCGAAGGTGGTTGTGCCCTCGAACCTCGTCGACTTATTTCTCGCACGTTGCGGTCGACCTGGAAATGTGGGCTTCCCACACATGATGCAACCTCGCAACCTCAACACCCAATGTTGCTTCGCGCGCCCGAGACTTGGCTCCCGTTGTGGGCGTCGAGACGATATGCACTGCTTTGCCCAGTAGCTCCGATCTGTGGGTCTGCCGCTTGTTCGCCTGCCGCCTTTCTGTCGCTGTCCGCAGCTGTCAAATGTCCATGCATATCTAACCTTCGCGCTGTCCACCTCAATAAGGTACCCTTCCAAGTCCCGCCCGGGCCTCGGCAAAGATCTGTGGAGGGACGGGCATTCGGGGAAGGGACAAAGAGTTCGGCGCCTTCATCAGGGCTGGCGAGTGATGACAGGCCCCGTGACTCGACTTTGACGTATTGAAGAAGACGAAGACCCCGCAAGCAGCTTCGCTAGACCATTGTTGTGTCGGTGGCTTGCTACTTTATTATTCGATCCGTAGACACGGAGCCACGTTGGCAATACGGACGAGGCCCCGCTGAGGAGAGAGCGGCTAAGGACGTGCCACGCAGGAAAGCTGGGGTAGGAAAGCGCCACGTCCAGCCCAGCACTTTGCCCAACGACTGGCGAAGTGCTCCCTGTATTCCGCGCGTCTGGTCTTCAACCACGCAATCTATGTACAAATTCGCATCTTATGAACAAGGCCGGCGCGTATCAACGCAGTACATAATCGGCGACCCACGATCGCACATGAATGGTACCGCATGGTAGGTTTCATCAGTTGCGAAGCTTACAAATCTACCCGGGTACCGACTGCTTAATCGCGCATTGCTTGTTCGACAGCTGCATGTTCCTTCCCGACCTTGCTCAGATAAATAACATTTGCCAGGAGTGGTATCCCGCAGCTATCGTGATACCTGATGGGCAGATCCGAGCACTGGCCACACCCATCGACAGGGATTCCAAGCCAACACATCACCGAGCCCAGAGTGGCAGCTTGACTGACCTCTCACCTATACTTGGACGATGTCAGTCGGCGGTCAAAGTCAATCATTACGCTATGCCGCCACCAGCCGTGACTACACACCATGTCGAGTTCATCGGCGAGGAGTCACTTGTCAGGTGGCCCGCACAGCTGACCTGAGCACCATGCCTAAACTCGGAGCCGTGTCAATTTCCATTCTGCCATCCAGCGGCTGGGCTTGTGCATGCGCAATAGTGATATTCGCGCAATGTCCAGCCCCATTTCCCTGGCACATCACGTCCAGTAGCGCGCCCAAATTTGGTGTTCCTCCTTGGTCCCGCGAAACTTGAAATGCACATCGACGATATCCTGAAATCCTTCTTTCATCTGCGGTTCTCTATATCTCGAGGCGAAGCCAGTAAAAGCTAGTTTTGGCAAGCCTTCCCGCGCTTCTGGATTGAGCCCCGCATTGAGGAATCGCACCGCGTCATTGTGCTCACAGAGGTAAAGAGGCGTTCGAAACAGCACGCATCGGATCGGGACCTTTGCCTTGGCGGCAACATCAACCCACAGTGCTCGGGTATCAAGGTCCGCATTGGTATTATCTGGCTCTTGTTAGTGTGCCGCCACGCTTGACGCTTGAGATGACATCCCGTCCTGGTACTGACCAACTGCAATCGATTTTCCTTCGGCCAGGAGCTGTTTCGCAACTTGGATGCACTTTTCGCGACTTTTTAAAGTATCCTGATTGACTCTCTCGTATCCCAAGGGCTGGAGACATCTCCAGTAGAAAGTGCTCTTCCCAGCCCCGGGAGGTCCACAGAAGAGGACCAGATCCTTGACGTTTTTCCTCTCGAAAAGGACACCAGAGGGAGATTCGGACGAGAACTCCTCGAACGGATAGTCCGCCACGTCAAAGTCTCGGGAGAATTGCCGCGTGTCTTGGCCCAGAAAGAATTCCTCTGGCGTTTTGTAAGCAATTCCAACGTTTTCGGCAAAGTTTCGATCCGAGCAGCTGAAATCCTTGGACACTGCTGCAACGCCGTCGTCAGCGCGCGCAGACCGTGCAGTGCGACCTCCGGCATCTCCGACGAAGAAGCTGTGTTCCAGATCTACCTCAGCCTCGGTGATATCGTAGTCATCACATGCCTCTTTCCACATGCCGATTCTAGGTTTCCTGTATAGATCTTTGCCGGTGGCGGCGTATATCGTTGTTGGGACGTCAAGGGCATTCAACACGGCGCTGCATTTTTGTTTGAATTCGGCGACTCGCTTCTGTGCATTCCCCTTGGGACCCTTGTATGATTCATCGAAGCGAAGCGTCAAGCCGCCTTGATTGGAGAAGATGACGACTTGATAGTCCTTTTGCCTGTACAGCTCCTGCACGATGCCAGGAACTTCCGGAGCCCACCACTGCCAATCACTCGCATCGCCGGCGTGTTTCTTCTTGGACCTGGTTGTGATGAGGGTAGAATCTAGATCGAAGGCTGCAATGCGCTTCCTGGGTGGGCTTCTGGGGTCGTGGTTGTCGGGTGCATAGCGACCGACTAAAAGCGTGGCTGCTACATCGTCGTTCGGGCCTCGTTCAGACCAGACCGTCCTGTCCTTGGGTTTCTGCGACGTCGGGAGGAAGAAATTGGCGACGGCAGACTCTTGCGGGCTCAGTCAGTCCTCTCAGGGAACCGCAGTTGAGCGATTCACGAGCAACTCACTCGTGGTAGTGCTCTGCAGGGCACGCTTGGTTGGCGGCGGTGAAATGGCCCGATCAGAGGCCTTGCGCTTGTCCTTTGCAGATGAGCTGGCCATGATTGGGCGGAGATACAGCGTGCAGACATCCAGTCAAATACTGTGTCTCGTTTGGGGCGCCGGAAACGCAAGTGCTCCCCCTCCAATTGCTACAGGTCAAGACCGCTGACAGCACGCGACGTGCGCGCAAGGCGTAGAGGACTTGACGCGCGATCACGTGGCTGTAGAGTGCTCGTGCTCTGCGACTCCAGCTCAGGTTCACCACAATGGCTGGGTGATTAAAAGTCGCGAATAGGTGTCCGATCGGTTGCTCTTGCTAATTGCAAGTGCGCCCCTCGATCCACAACAATGATGCGCTAATGCTCAAGGAGCTTCTCCCTCACAGAAACGTATGCCTTGGCATTGCTCAGCTGGTGGCACCACCAAGGTCGATACCGGCTCACAATGCACGAATTGTTCCTCACAGCCTCCGTCGAGGGGGAAGACTTGGGCGCAGCATGCGCCGTTCTCGGCGGCCTCTGTGAGATGGCTCCCTGGGAGGCGCTCACTCGGGTGCTCTACTTTCGAGGCCCCCCGAGGCCAGTGGGCATTACCAACCAGGCCTCTCTCGACAAACCTATGCGCAAGGACGCAGCTCTGTTTTGGAAGGACCTTCACCAGAGCCTCAGCCGTCAATCCTGCATTATCCAGGCACGGTATGAGGTCGTGAAAGAAAGAGACATGGGCCCAGCCGCAACACCAATGGACTTGGACGCGACACCAGGTGTGCTCCGCTGGGCAGACTTTCCTGATCCCCCCCACGGGCGGCCACTGATAACGCAACGGAAGTTGGTCGAGATCTGGGAACAGAAGAAGTTGCCTTCAGTTCTGCAAGATAATCAGTTTAGGTTTGTCGATGCTCGTGCAGCTCGCCGTTTCGGAAGCCGCCTGGCTGACGCCGACTTAGATTCACATCGGAAATGTTGGAGGAAAACTATCATTTCTTTCGTGACGAAATTGAATTCCGCCTCACGCGCCAGTATTTCACGCGCGGCATCGATGACTACACCACTCTGGAATCAAGGCGCGAACCAGAGATCACGCCGCTGTCAACTTTGCCTGGTTGGGACTCGATCACGCCTGTTGATTCGCAGAACAGATGGATCTTGCTCGTGAAACGCCACGTCACTCAGGATAACAAGCCTGACGAGATCAAGAAGGCTCAGGACGAGCTTCTGTCTGTTTGTGACGAGTTGGAAGGGGCATTTGCCTTTAAGGTGATTGATCGCAAGGTGCACGATACCAGGATAACACAACAGCAACTAGGGATCCAGGCATTGCCGCAAAGGGTCATGTTGGGCAAGACTTGAGGCAAAACTTCACCAAGCGTTTTGCATGGGACTGCTTCAAGCGCCATCGTCAGACCGCCGAGTACACTCGGGCTGCAAAGGGTGAAGTAGTCAATGAGCGAACCGTTCAAACATGACCCCGCGCTCTCAATATAATGGCACAGCTTAAGCTCCCTCTTCTGGGCCCCATCTAATACGTAGCCATACTTGAGCCCCCTCCGCTGCTTCTTACATTGAGTGACGCGCGTCTGGCCTTCAGCCCACGCGCTCACAACGCCATGTTCGAATCAGTCCGGCCGGGGGCTAAATGCCAAAAAGCTTGACATTGGCGCAATGTGTCAACTCTGTGTCATAGACGGCCGTCTGGCCAAGCTCTTGGATACACTGTGTCATTTTCTCGCGACATTCCTTTACAGAAACTCCGAATGCAGTCACGCCGCTGGCACCACTCGGGCCGCAATTGGTTTCCATTTCCGCAAAAGGGTCAATCTTCTCAGGCGCTTCACCAGTATCGACCTCATCCTCCGGGAGCTCAGTGTCGTCTACTGGGGCCGAATCAATGGTGATGACCTGGGGCTCGAGCTCATGATAGTATTTTGGTGTGCGTCCTAACTGAAGCTGCTCTGCGAAATATCGCATGAACTCAATCTGCTCCCAGTCAAACTCGGTCCTGCACTGGCTACACCTCCTTGATTAGTTGGTTTTTCTTCTCAGCGGCTTCGTGTGAGCCACTCACTCAGTTGCGTCGCTCATATAGTTGATACACTCGGATCGGGTATCGCATGAGGCATCCCTGTCCATGTCAGCATCTGGCGCGATAGCATGACTTCGTGTCAGGGCGAAGTCGAGATATCAAGTCAATGAGGAAGTGTTGTGAAGGTGTCAGGGGGGGCTTCGTACGGCATGTAGCACTCATTTACAGCAGTATGGTCGTCGAATCCGAGCCAGTGGCCAACTTCATGAATTGCCACCTTTCCCAGGTTCCAGTAGGGGTTGGACCCGCCAAGGACCGTGTTGCTGTTCAGCCAGACGCCGTGTATGTGCTCACTGGTGAATTTTGTCGAGGCAACACCGCCGTGATGATCCGTGGCATTGAGGAGATAAATATTGAGGGTCGAGTGATCCCCCTTGTAGAGGCCCCTGAGCCGGTCGTGCGTCATGACGCCATAGAATGGAAACTCATACGGGGCAAAGACGCCCGTTGTCCAGTCTACACCCTGAAGCTTGAAGGCAATCTTGGCCGCTTCGAAGCCACGGTTGAGCACCTCGATCTGCTGGGCCACATCATTGTACTGTCCCACCTCTCATCAGCCGGCTTCCGTGAGTTGTCATGCTAGCGACCAAGAAGCAGAGAAGGAAAGGAAGATCAGAGAATATGTGAGGATGACTGACTCACGCTCAAGAGATACTCTGACGCACGGTTTTGGGTTTCTTCCGGGCGCGCGAGAACATGCACATATACGTCGAGGGTGAGTTGGCCATCATGGCTGGCCTGGTAGCTGGGCCCCTCGTTGAAACGAGCCGTGGGAATACCGGTCCAAATTGACCTGATGTTACAAAATCCCGAGAGATGCCGGCGGCCTTTTCCGGAAGCGGCCGGCAGGACCATAGCAGCCAGCGCCGAGGCCAACAGGAAGGACCTCTTCATCTTGCCGGTGATGTTACGAGGCAAACGGTTCCCACGCCGCGGATCTTACCGAAACACTCTGTCCGAGGCATTGCGTTTCGCAGTGGGCAGAAGACTGGGAATAACGAGACTAAATACGGCAGAATTTTTCTTCATTTTTTTTTTCTCTTTCCCTTCTTCTCCCGGTTCAGTACAACAAGGCTTCAGCACGAGCTTGCTTCGAGACCACTGTGAACTTGGCATTGCCTGATGATGGATTGTGGGCCGAGACTTTTTTTTTTTTGCGTGTATGCGTCCAATGGCACGAACCCGCAGACGATGATGAAGCGACAAGAGCCGGTTCCAAGGCGGGACGATGGGTTCCTTCATTCCTCAGCCGAGACTCGTTGCGAGCTTCATTTCATTTCAAGTGATCCATTTGTTGGGGCTTGATTTCCAGGCAAGTTGGTCGACGAGGCTGCAGGCAGGACAAGGCCGGCAAACCCCAGGCCCGCATTGCCCCCCCCCCCCTTTCCCCTGTGTGCCCACCTCGTATCTGGGGGGGAGCAGATCGCCGCTCAGTGACAGACAGACCTGCCTAGCGACAGCAGAATGGCACCATGTCAGCGGCTCTATCCGCCAGAGCCCAGGATTATGGGCGATTGGCCCGGGGAGCACCATGCGTTCAGACAGGCAGCTAGCTGCTCAGGGTACCCTCCGGCAAACTCCAGTGGACAGCACCCCGAGTTCGAGCGCAGCGAGGCCGGCCCGCCGCAGGCGCCCTCCGGGAGGACCGCCGGAGGCAAAGAGCGCAGCGTGGTGGTTGCGGGAGCTCCGGACAGCAACCACTGGCCTTGCAAAGGGGGGGCGTAGCGCTCATCTCCGCGCACGGTAGTGCAGATGCTCGCTTGCGCTTCCAAGGCTGGCCGCTGCACCGCGCGCTTGTGGCAGCCAGCGGGAACGCACCCTCCTGCCGCTGCTCGCCGCCGCCGCTGCTGCAATCGCCTTCCCAGACTCGCCGTCTTCTTCCAGGTCTGCAACAGGGCAGAACAATCCTCTGTGTGCTGCGCCTTGCACTGGATTGATGAATAAACAAAGACCGGCGCGGGAGCCGATACTCATGATCCTCCTGCAATGCAAGGGCGCTTGCTTGTCTGCAGGATTGACACGCGCAGCATGCACCCTCTGCAGCGGGCAGCAAGAACAGCCAAGAGAGCTCGCCCCAGCAGACGCATCTCAACAGCGCAGCAGGCGCCTCAGGAATGAGAACCAGCGCAAAGCGTTCCCGCAAGCAGAGACGGGGGGGGCTTGGGAGCGCGAGCTACCCTTCACGACGGACAAGCAATGCTCATCTCGGATGCAGAAATACAAAATCAAAATCGGAAACAGAAAAAAGGTTGCGCGGATCGGTCGGGAGCGCACCAAGTGAGAAAGTGAGCCTCTGACCAGAGCTCTTTAGGCGAGAGCCCCTGCCAGCAGACCACTCGAGACACACACGCCCACGCCCGGCTCTGCAGCCAGGATGGCAAGCGCCGGCTGCAGCGATCCTGCATCGTGCGCCAACGCACGCAGACAGGTAGGCGGTCAGATCGCACACCTGGCCGCATCGGCGTGCGCGCGTGTGCGGATATGCCTCCGGCGGCCCTACCGGGGGTCGCCTGCGGCGGGCTGGCCTCGCTGCGCTCGCTCAAAGTCCACCGCTCGTACCGTACTGTTCTCACACTTGGGCGGGCTCGTTCTGGCTCTGTGATGGTGGCGGTGGTGGTGGTGGTGGTGGTGTGGTGGCCGCACTAGAAACCCAGATCAACAAGACAAGCAAGCAAGGCGAGCGAATGCGGCCACCCTCCACTCTAAAGGCGGCGGCCCGTCCCACGCCACGCATCGCACATCTCGCAACTTGTCAAACTCACTTGCTCGCTCAGCCAGATCCGAACGGATGGTTGCACGATGTGTGCCACAC